>JAVQJG010097516.1:0-40216 GCA_036024015.1 Craterocephalus amniculus
GGGGGGGGCCACCCCCAGGCCCCCCCTCTAGAAACGCCCCTACCTGTTTTCCAAAAATTCATTATTCAAATGAGAAATTATTAGTAAATCAATGTTAAACTACTTGCTCAGACTGTTACTTGCATAAAGATTCAGACAGTTTAAAACACGGCACATTATGACATTATGTAAATCATTGATGCATGTCAGTCTGACCCCCAGTTTGTTAAACATAGCAAGATATAAACTGCTCCTACAATGAGTGGTTAAGTTAATCAATATAAGGGCAATTACTTAATGTTTGTGGTGATGTGTGAAGTGCCTCTTTCATGATTTTGGTACTCTGCCACCAAGGTCAAAGTAACAAGAGCAGTAACAATTTTCGGCTTCATCATCATAATCTAAAAAGGAAAAGAACATCTCACACCACTCACTCACACCCATGTGTTACACATGAAATGAAGACAATGAAGGAATTTTATAAAAGAAACATTTAAAGAGATATACCTTATATTATTTTAATCTTAATAATACATTATAAGATTATAAACGGTGTAGAAACCATTTTTCTTAGAATAAAATAACATCAGGTATAGCTCCTTTAAATATATTAAGTTTAGTCTCTGATTCTGTGTGTAAGCACAAAGCTGTAGTAGAAGACAATTTCCAGAGGTGAATTTCCTAGTGGACTAAAGCTCAACATATAGAAAAATGGATCCTTTAAAAATGACATAACTGACTGAATTAAAAGAGAAAAAAATGTGTGTCTTGTGAGGTCACAACAGCTTTGCCTTTTGACCAACATTTCTAATCAGTTCATTATGTCAAAGTGCATGTTTGTGCAAATCCCAGAGAAATCTCTTGGGAAACCCCTTTCAGACAGCAAAGACATGTAAAAGCATTTTGTCTGATAAAAGACAACAGTGGTCTCTGTGTGTACCTGGTCCTCTGGGTGGGGTCAGTTTCTGACTCTCACATGAGTGGTATCCTGGGAGGTAGGAGGTCATCTTCTTGGCCTCAGCATCGGGGTCCATTGTCAACCAGAACAAACAGATGGCCTAGACCTAAACAGAGAGAAACTCATTCAAATAAGTTACAGCATGTATTCCACAAAACAAATATCAATTTAGCTAACGAAAACGTTATGCTCAAAAATCCCCGTCCATCTGTTTTTATGCAACTTTGGCAAAGTAACCACTATTCAGAGAAATATAAATACATTTTCCTTTTCTTGTTCAGTTGGAAAACCCCAAACAATTTAACTTATACAAGAATCCTATCTGGAAAAAAAGTATTAAATGTGCAACATTTGAAAAGCTGATAAAAAAAAGTGAACAAGATAACAAATCTGACCAGATAATTGATACCAACAATCAGCACATGACAAATGCCAATGTGAAGAAGGAAACAATGAAACAACAATCCATAAGCACAGCTGATTTCACTTCAGGTATCTGCAGAATGAATGTTGTGTAGGGGAAATAGTATGGAAGCAGTATGTTTACATAGACAAATGTGGCTCAGAATGTAAAAATAGATTGCAAATTTCTAAAAAATAAATAAATCATTTGGCCAATAACTGTTATATACAACCACTTGCATGAAAATGCAAGCAGTACCTCAGTTGTTAGTTTTTTCTTTACAACAATTCTTCAGAATTTGACTGGACTTCTTATTCCACATTCACAAATATCTTCATTGTTCTTACACAAAAGCCAATATAATTTCTTACTACACACTAAACACAATACTTTTACACTTCAAAAGACAATAAATGTCACAAATCTTTAAAAAAAAAACCTACTCACTATGACCATTTCTGCCTCTTCTTTCAATGTCTTCTTTCAATTCCCTCTTTCCCCCAGCAACTAAATGAAATGCTTTACTTGATAATTTTTCGAATGGTTGATGTGGTTCTTTTTCCACCAATAGGAAGCACTGCTGCTAGAAGTATTTAGTAAGAAGAAGTAAAAGTGAGCATGTGCCCTAGAAAAGTCCGTTTTTACAGTTTCTTTCTGCATCAAACATGACAATAATATACATAAAAAAGTGTGCTGTATATATCAAAACTCTGGTTTTACTTAATCAAATTACACAATTTAAAAATGGGTTTATAGCTTGAAGTATTTCCTTTTGACTGAAGTTGGAATGAAGATGCATCTTTCTGCTGGGCCAATTTAAATTGTAGATGAGATCTGGACGCACTGCTGCCCACCTAGTCCCCAGAGGGTTAATCTGACTGAAACCACTAAAGTATTCAAACTTGAACCCTGGATAAAAAACTGAATTATAAAATGTGCAAGGAATTTTTAGTGAATTAAATTCTTTCAATATGTAAAAAGCAGACATCTGGAATAACAACACCACAATACAAACATTAATAATAGGAAGAAGAGTAAAACTTCTCCACAACTTTTATGCTATGGAAAGCATATAGGTCAACTTTTCTGCCAATGATAAACAAAATAATCTTTACAGCTCAGTGCACCCAAGTATTCTAAACTCAATTTCACTCAATATACTGTTAAGACATATCTATTTTCTCACAAGGTGTTTATCAGTCCAGTTCTTCTAAGGTCTCTTTAAGAAAAGTATCCATCACCAACAGTTTCATTATCCTGCAGAGAGTTTACATTTATTTTAGTCTGAGAGAAATGATCGGTAAGTGTATAACCTAAATGTCAATGTTTCTTCTGTTTTCACCACCATCCCTATATAGTAAAATGAACTGAATGAATTTTGATTGAGCATGATCTTATCAATTGATTTGACTGACATGTTTACATATTCTGATTGGGCCTTTAATCTATTGAAAAGTGATCATTTTAAACACAAGTGTGTGATCAGCTTGAGGAATCAGAGAACACTTCAGACGCCTAATGGTCCTGAAAAACAGCTTTATTACCATACATAGGCTTAACCACATTTCTTAAATAAATGGTGCTTTCTAACTAATCATCCTAACACAGAAACATGAGATATTTTCGTAGCTGTTTCAGGACTTGGTTTAAATCAAACCAGCGTGAAGTGGCCCTGTCATCAATACCATTTATCTTTGACAAGGAGTGGACAAAGCTGGTTCTGTGATAAAATAAGTAAAATTACTACAAAACAAGTTTTGTTAATGCACGCTTAGATTTTACTGATGGTACCTGACCGTGCACATCATCTTTTAAAAGATTAACGCGACAGACTACAAACTACTACTAACTCTATTCATTCGCTTTATTCTTCTCATGGCTTGCAAGGCTAAAACTTGACCTACAAAGCTGCTAAGTCGTGGCTTAAATAGGTACCAGAGATAACTGGAATTCAAGACAACTAGCGTCATTAGAACAGCAAGACCACAGCTAAAGTATGAATTTTACCACACCTAACATGAAAGTTTTGCGTGTTTTCATAAAAAAGATTCAACGAGTACGGTTGGCATGACAGCTGTTTAGACTGACACAATTCTTACCTGACGCCCCGGTTGCGTAACTGCTGTCGACTTAAACTCTTGTTGGTCTGGCCATTCGGCTCTTTCCCAGAACTTTTTCGCCCAGCAGATTTTTCTCCTCCTGCAAACTCTTCTCTCACTCGTGTTGCTGCACGCGTTCAACTTGTTATGGTAAGGTATTTGCTTAACCCCACCCCTTTCTGGATTCACAGACCAATCAGAAACGTAAACTCGGCCTTAGAATTCCCATCGTGGCTTTCGATTGGTCCGAGCGTATCAAACCGGTAGTGTTCTTAGAAAACCCTAATGAAATGAATGAGTTCACGAGACTGAAATGATGCGCAGACAAAGTTCTTTGCAAGTTTTTTTCCTAATTTTTTTTAAAGAAAATAAATTACAACAATTATTCTGTAAAGAATAAAATTATTTATTTTGGATGTTTCTATTCTTTCCTGCTGTATTTGTAGGTGAAACACATATTTTTTGCAAACACCATCAGTTAGGAACAAGACACCTGCATCAATATTAATCTTTTCCTCATACTATGAAGAAAAACAAACATATCTACCACTTACTGCTTTGTAAGGTTCTCATGTCCTACTTCTGCAAATGCTTCAGGACTGAGCTGTCCCACCTGCTCCTGGTGCTTCACAGATGACAGAATGTAGCCTTTAACATATGTGGAATGCTCTGTTTGTGCTTGGCCTACATTTCTTGAGTTGTATATAGATGTTCTGGTATGCGAGATCCAAATTGTGACCTGTCGTTTGACCCTCAGTTACTTTTACAAGGTGTGTGCATGTGATTCAGGTAATATTGTGGTAGTAAATATGTTTACATCTACAACATGGGGCTATTTCTACTGCTGTATTAGGGTTAGAATTAGGTTAATAGTTAAGGTTAAAAGTTATGCGTTAAAATCCAGGAAGAAACATAAATCAGTAAAATTCATTGGAATATCACATTGTGCGTGTGTTGGGGGGTGGAGCGGGGGGACATGTGTGTGCATGTGTTATGTGACTCAATTACAGAGAATACAGCGGTGGCCAATTTGAAAGAGATTGCACTGTACTATGTCCACATATTCAGTAATCCCATTCCTATCCAAATCCTTCCCTGTAGAGTCACAGATATCTTATCAGTCGTATGGATTCAGTGCAACATTTTTTCAATTTAATACATAAGAATGAAAAATTAATAAGTCATTCTTCTATTTTAGCCTATGCATTCACAATTGCACATTGATTTATTTGCATGCAATTCTACGAATAAAAGCTCTAACAGAATGTTTTGATCGCTTACCCCCCACCAAGAAAGTGTTGGTGACACAATCAGTAGACAGACTTATTGATTGTTTAAAGGTCAGTGCACAAGGCTGGCTTGCACTGGAAGAAAAAAAAAACAAAGAACCAAAAAACTTGTGAACTGGTAAGAAGTATTCCGATCTTTTAGCTACAGTAAATACCATTGGTAAATTAAAAGTGCTGACTGTGAATTAACAAGCTAAGTGGATTTATTTAACAGATTGAGCATTTCTGTATTAAGAAACAATCAATCATGTAACGGGTGTAAAAGAATTATATCACACCATCCATTCTGACAGACTAGAGGGACCACTATTGGGGAAAATTGTTCAGCCTGCCTCAACTTGCCAGATGGCCTGACAAGTGAATATCTCTGTAGTTCACATCTTAGAATATGTAAAAGAAATTACTTTGCCAAAAACACATGAAGCCAAAGATGCAGGGCTTTAAAGTCAAATACCACATCAACCCCTTTAGTATGATACAGATTTTAATCTAAAAATAGACAGAAACCATCTTCTCTTATGGAACTGTGAGTAAATCATTTGTTCCCAAATCTTACTGTGGGGCCTTTAGTGCTAAAGTGGTTCCTGTGTTAGTTTGGTGCCAGTTTCTACATTAGTTTGGTTTTGCAGACCAGCACCAACTCTATGCTATGGTCAGAGCAAAGGACCATTTGCATCAGGGGCAACATGTAGAGTCATGTTGACCAACCAAGCCAAAGATAAAGTTTTGACCACTATGTTAAAAATCCAAACCCTGTGTAGTGTCTAGTCTGTGTAATTCAAGGTAGAACAACATTATACGATAAAGAAAAGAACATCGGTATTGAAATGACACTGAAGCAACAAGCTCAGTGTTCCAAATGTTTAATATTTTAATATTGAGAGTTACAATAGTGAATGCCCACTTTGAGCTGCATTCTCAATGTCTGCATTAGCTACACAGAAGTTCAGACAGTGGGGAGACTTAAACATATACTGGAAGGGAAAATTACAATGACTCCAAGGAATGCCATTGTGTTTACTTCCTGGCTGTGGACAATCAATTAGTTCTTGATGGGTTTCAAAGCTCTTAGCCGGTTATGACATGTTCAAAGTTTCTCCAAAAAGGATAGGCGAGGTAGATCATGCCAAACAATTAAGGTCTTTGAGTATAATGGGACTGAGAAGCTTACAGATACTTTACCCTCATATAGTTTTTTCTTTGACAGCATCCAATCAGCTGATTGGAACGCTACAGTGAAAATAGCAGAAAGGCTGTAGGTAAGGCTGGGACAATTCATTGATCTACATTGATACATTAATGATATGGTCAATGAGTCAATGAAATCCATCCAAAATCTTAACAAAAAAGAAGACAGTTACTTTTTTGTTACTTCTTAACAAAAGTAGATAGAGTAACCAGTTATCAAATGCACTTTTATTTTGAAGATATTTTCTGTTAAACTAAATGTTATGCCAGGGCTCATAAGTAAAAAAAGATTTAATGATGATCCAGGTGCTTTTTGTATGGAATGGAAATAATTGTGATAAATCACTCTTGGCACTGTTTTATGTCGTTTCATGTCGATCGGTGGATCCTAGATTCAATGGAATCGAAATCATATTGTGGCTGACTTTGAGATATCGGCAAACATTGAATTGCTGTATCACTGTATCCGTACAATATTATATTGAAATCAAACTTGTGATTCCCAATTCTAGCTGTAGGTCAGTCAATAATGACTTAATTCTGTGTTTTAAGATTTTAGAGGCCAGCTTTTAAAGCTTCCCTCTCCCCAGAAACATTTTCCAGTTCCTCCAGAAGCATTCCCAAACTAAAAGGGAAATATAATTTTCCACGAATACTGGGGCTGACCTGGGGTTTCCTCCTTGTAGGTCATACCTGGAAAACCTTCAAGGGAGGCAATGAGGAGGAATCCTAATCAAGATGCCTGAAGGAAGGTCATTTCAGTTGCTTGTATCCACAATTTAATAATTTTGGTCATAACCTATATTTTTGAACACTTTGTCTGAACCATTCAGATTATAGTTACATTGCAAATAGTACCCTTGTCAAAAGAAAAACTCATCTAAGGTAGGAGCAAAAAAGACGCCCCAAAAGTAAATCAGTGAACGATCATGGTCCTCAGCTGCTGTGGCACACACACAAAACCCAGCAAGGACTTTTCCATTGGTTCTAAGAATTCAGCTGTTAAAAGTTCTTATGATCCAGAAGTACCCATGGTGTTAACAGTGACATTTATTCCCTCTGATAAGTTTGCTGGTGCTTCTTGTGAAAGTAATTCGGCAATTAATTAGACGTTTTGGCCAAAACATTGCATATTTCTCTAATAAAATTTCCAATAAAACTCTCTATTTGGTCACGCCTTTGACCAGGACAGAAGTAAGCAACCTTTGGCTTCATTATAAATCACTGATTATATCACAAGGCTGAAAAAGCTGCCAACTACATCTCATAATGCATGACTTGTTTGACTGTGCAGTTTGATGCAGCATCCTCACTTCTCACAGAGTATTACTGCTTCACAAACAAGTCAAATAAATATAGTTTAAACTTTTTGATTGCAGTAATACTTGGTTGAATTTGACCCTTAGAATCTGTATTTTTTAAAATCTACTGTGAACAAAATGATCATAAATCAGTGTTTTAGAAAAAAAGCCAATGTGATGAGTTTGCACATTCAGCACCTCACACCACATGCTGGCTTCAGCTGAGTAATGATTATTTTCATGTTTTTAGGAATTCATAAACCTCTATGGTTTACTGAGTTACCTGGATAACTTTGCTGAGCAGGATCTCCCAGTTCAGCCAATCCCTGAATATTTGCCCCAGGCACATGTAACAAACAGTAATTAGCTACCATCAAGTCTTTTAATAGACTCAGCTCTTTGCAGAGGTTCACTTGACAAACATTGTTAGCTATCCAACCAGCAAGCACACCCTCACAAAAAAAAATAAATCAAAAATTGGATTTAGAAAAATGTACTTCTATGTGAGCATTGACAGAGACACACCTTTTCTTGTCTCTCTTCTGAAACTTTTCACATCAGCACATTCATGTACATTTCTGTAGAAAACCACAATGATGGACGTACTGTTACATAAAGCGTGGGAAGTCTGCATTTTGTAAGAGGTCCTTAGACCTCTGTGATGCATCATCTGTTACACAACATGTAGGTGGCTCTTGCAAAATGTGTTACTGTTCAACATTCTCAGGTAAACTACAATGTTTAAACTTGACTGGTGCATATAACAAAAATAATTGCACAATTAGCAAGGTAAAAAAGATACAATATGAAGTATTTAAGATGTAATCAATTGGTGTAAGGGGGAAAAAGGAGTCTGGGGTAAGCCGTTTTGCTAAAAATAAAGCATCCAAATGCTCAACTGCAGAAGAAAAAAATCAATTTCAAACAAAGATCATGCGCATTTGAATTAAATTTTATTGCGCATCTATCCCTGTATTTCCCCAATGTAAACAACAACTTTGAGTCAGACTTTAGGCTCAGTTACCACCTGGATAAAAGTTCAAAGTTGATGATTAAGATTTACTAATACAGCACTTCTCATTTCAAAGGAAAGAGAACAGTGACATCTAGTGGAATCCTTAAGTCAAGTCAACTTTCATTTTAAGCATGTTTAAAAACAACAAATGTTGACCAAAGTGCTGTAACTGAGTAATAAAACAGAAATAAAATTAGAGAGGAAGGAGGATCAAACAATAAAACAGATGTAAGAGGAATAAAAGATTGTAATAAAACAAACATTAAACAAACTAATTGGTGGAGAAAAAAACTCAGCCTGGTTTAAAAGTAAGAGAATAAATAAGTTGTTTAATGAGATTTTAAAATGTCCACAGTTGGTGAGGTCCTGATATGAAGGTGGAGGATTTTCTTTAGTTTGGGGACAGCAACAGATAAAGCTCTGTCCCCTCTTAGTTTCAGATTGGACCTCAGGACATCAAGAAGTAACTGGCCAGCTGACTTTAGCGATCTATCGCAGCAAAGGGGGCTGAGATCAGCAAGATAAGAAGGGGCCAGCCAGTTTAAAGACTTATTACAAACAAAATGCTTTACACACCCAGCTCAGGGATAGACAGCTCCAGTCCTTAACAGTAGGCTATCCAGCAGGTATTTGGAGCTTCCCTGCTGCAACACAGGAGACTTAATTAGCAGACTTGTGCAAACCTTGATATTAAGGGCTGCACTAACAGCTAATTACTAATTGATCTGAATCAAGTGTGCTGTGGCAGAGAAACTCTTAATACCTGCTGGATGCCAGCCCTCGAGGACCGGAGTTGTCTATTTCTGCCTTAGCCGATGAAATCTTGACAACGATGTTATAAATTCCTCACATAAACGTAAGAAGGCATTATGTAATCAACATTCTGGAGGACTATCTCTATTTATTATTTATCTCTTTTCAGGTGTTCATTGCCACCTTGTTAGCCTTTCATGTAAGATTATATATATCAATAATATTTTTCTTCATTTCAAAAATGGTTTAACTTTGTTTGAGAAAAAGTGAATTACGTAACAGTAGTATGTAAGTATGTAAAAGTAAAAGATTTCTTGTCATTAAACATCTGTACTAACAAAATAACCTATTCTATGCAATGACACATTGATTCTGTTAAATCAAAGTTTTTGTCTGGAGACTACAGAATCTAGATGAAATGTTAAGAGACTGGACACAAATTGGAAAAAAAAGTTCCAAAGCTGAATCTGTCTCTCTCTCTTTGATGGAATTACAGCACCAACCATGGTGTCAACAATAATCATTCGAACCTACCCTCACTCCTGGTTTATCATGTGCAGATGCCTGTTCAGGACCTACTGGTGTCACATTTGAAAGCAGTGGCTACCCATTTGGTTTTGAGATTTCAACGTCATTACATCGAGGATGAAAAAATAAAAAACGTAGACAAAGTGATGGAAGTTTAGAAATATAAAAGGATTTTCAACCAAAGGTTTGCATCGAATGTGCTCATTCATTCTTTCATTCATTCATTCATTCATTCATTCATTCATTCATTCATTCATTCATTCATTCATTCATTCATTCATGTTAGTATGATTATATGCCAGGGTAACATCTCACTTTGGGTTAACGCACCATTTTCTGCAGATGACCTTGTCGGTTGAAAAATTGCACTTCATGAGTGCGCACTGTTTCAGATGTAAGAGCTTTTTTTTCTTTGTTTTATTCTTTTTAATTAAGGCAAGCATTTCGATATGTGCACTGAATTCTTGTTCTTTTGCAGATCTGAAGTTCACACAAGAAAATCAAAAGGAAAGAATAAAACGTGTCTGCAATTTTGATCTTATTCCGTTTGCTCGTTCCATACTGAGATGAAACCTAGTTGCTGCTTTTGTGCAAAGACTTCACATTCAGAGGGAGAGTAACATCTAATATTTGCCTCAGAGGCAGATTGATGAGAGGATTGGTGGGGTTGCCACTGATCAGTGATACTGAAGTCTATAACTAGCACGCATAAATGTGAGGCATCTATGAACCCTTACAACTGTAGAAGTAAACCCTTTATCTGTCTTCTTTTTATTGATCAACCAACCTTTTTCAGCATAAAGGTTGAGATAAGTCACCATCACATTCAGCATATGTCTATAACCAGTAAAAAATTCCCTGGGCTTTCTCTCATGTACCCAGCCCTGTTTTTCCATCATGGGCCCGTGTGTCTGTTCTTATATCATCCCCATCTCTCTAACTGTTCTTCACCAATCTGTTGTAATCATAATGCTCAGTGCCAGTTAAAGATTTGTTCATCAAATTCCTCATGTTTCCAGTTATTAGACTCTTTCAGGCCATCTCCTGATTACCCACACCTCAGAGCCTCCAAATATAAATCAATCATCATTATTACTAGCAAATGTCCATCCATGTTCACAATTTGGGTCCAACTTGCTCCTTTCTCACAACACACAGATAATAATTGTTAAAAGTTATACAGCAAATCTGAGTATAAATCAGACCAGAAACAGGGGTAATAACCATGTTTTCTTTAAATGGCTGTACTGTACATCAAGCTTGTGTTTTCATTTTCCATTAAAAATGATAAGAATCATAGCAGAAGCTTTGCTTTCATGACCTCCCCATCCTTGGTCTTCCTCTCTGTTCTTAGATTAATCTACTGCACACTTTGGCTACAGCCAAAGAGTTTCTCTTCACCTAATAATGACGTCCTGCAGGATCGTAGACAGCAGATGGCAGCATATAACTGTGGCTGCTTAGATGTAGAAACATTGCAGCTCATGGCAGGTTTAACAGAATGTGGAAGTTCAAATGAATGAGACATTGGCTCCTTTCTAGCAAATGTCACACTGTGGTACCTGAAGCATTTAATTAAGAATATCAGAAACTGGTAAGAGACCCAGGGATTTCTCTGTTTCAGCATTTTGAGGAAGCAGCATCTGCTCATGATGTTTACAGCATCCTCTCATTTTCCGTGCATGTTTTTATATCTGCTTCATTTATTCTTTTATTCATTAAGAATAAGGAACAGACATATCAATGTGCATTTGCACGTGAATATGCAAGATTAAAGCCAATGGCTCCCTGGGCAGGTAGATGAACTTGTTCATCCTCATTCATGTCCTTCTACAGACACAATTTACATATTATTTTTTATCTAACATCTGAGTTTAAGGCATGCCAAAGTAACAGCTCAAAGATTTTATTGGCACCCACTGGGAGATCTTTCTTACTGTACCATATAACTGAAATCTGTGTTGGACCATTATTAGCACACATTATTAATCAATGACATGACACTGAACTCCACTGGTGACATTTTAGTTAATTAACTCACCGGTCTTGAGTTCCATTATTAAAGAAACGGGGTATCATCTGTATTATTCATTTTACACCAACTCCAATTAAGTATCACTCAGAGAAGTGTTGACAAATCAGGTTTTTCGTTTTAATTAAAATCTGTCTGTACAATTTGGTGTAGACACTTAAGTTTCACACACACACATGGATAGGAACACACAGATATTTAAATGTCATAGTCAGTATTGTGTAAGGCTGCTGACGCATGCAGCGGGATAAAGTCTACATAACACTGATGTGGAACATCGGTTAGTAGTCCCAACCAACCAGTGCTAGTAAATGTTTACAGTCTGATCTTGATTCTTCACATTCCTCAGCTTACTTAGTAACCTAAGTAAAGGCTTTAATGTGCTCATTTTCTGCATATTCCTGATGTCTAAATAATCTGCATTTTTTCTCAGGCTTTTGGTAAGGCTTCCATGTCCAAACAAATCACCCAAGCAGCTTATAATGTGTAATAAAGTTAATCTTTTATTGCAAACCAAACATGGTCACATAAACAATTTTACAATTTACAGTACATTTCACATGAATTGTTACATATACATATTTAAGCATACCTTTAGTTGTGTTTGTCTTGTTCAATATACATTAAAACTAATACACATAACTCCAAATATACAAACAAACTTAAATACCGTCAAACTGCATTACAGCAATATTAAAGTGGAATGTTCGGTTTCAATGTTGCCGGCCTGTCTGCGGGCCCCCGTTACATCAGTGTGAGGCAAAATGGAAGACTATATGAGGGAAATGAGCTGGCAAGCAAAAACTACGGAAATACTTCTCAACACATCCCTCTCATTCTCACCTAGCAGCAGTGCCTTTCCATCTCTCTATCAGCATTAATGTGCAAATGAGGATATGAAACATCGTTTGAGTCCCTACGTCTCGCATGTTCAAGACTGAGTACGTGTGCTTAGTGCTACATCGTTCCACTCCGGTAAGTAAAAAAAAAAAAAAAGAGTAAATAACTCCTTCCACCTACAGCCAAGTGGATGAGACTAAATATTTACGTTGACACAGATAAACCCAAAAATGATGCGAGTTCTGATGGAGAGAAAAAAATAAAGGCACATTTGAGAGAAATCAAGCGCCCCCCCCCCCTCCTCCTCTGTAACAATTAGCTTCTGTTAACTCTCTTTTCAGACGGTAAACGAGAGGAAACTACAGCACCAAAATGAATGCTATCTCCGAGATACTCATCAGGCAGCTCCCCTGTGGGTGGCAAGGGGGGGGAGATGCGTCGCTACATGGATGAAAATAGAAATCTTTGCCAGGGTACGATCAGCCTTTTCTCTTTTGACAAAAAAGCGGACGTTTCTCTGTGTGTGCTTGTCATTTGTGGCTTCGGGGTTTGAGGGGAGCTGTAAAGCTGCCTTATAGCTATGTGCAAAAATAAATACCCTCCACTATCAGGTAAGAGATGAGAAGTTAAAGGCTTAAAAAGGGACGTAGATCGGGGTTGGTAAAACGAGGTGAAATGGACGATAACAATCCCGGCTAGTCATAAATTACAGCAGAAATCCTCTTGTCGCGAGTGTCGGAACTGCATTCAAGAGTAGAAGAGAATATGGCAGGCGCACACGGAGGTGAGGAGCTCTTGCAGGGTTTTGGTTTGGAAATATCCATCGTTCTGATGGGGAATGCTGGGTGGGGTCAAGATGCAAGTCCGTGGACATGGCACATTTCAAGTCCAGTAGGTCTAACCTGGTGTCCATAGTGAGTGCCAGCGTTTAAATCCTATAGGTAGGAGTCCATAGACGGGGCGTAAGAGAAGCCTACGAAGGCCTCGGCTGCCTCTTTAATGCTGGCCGTGAAGAGGGCGCTGTCTGGGGAACAGCCGATGGAGCTGGGAACCGGTTCATCTGTGAACTCCGGATCAAAGTGCCGCAGGTCGTTGGGGCCGGTCTAGGGAAGGAGAGAGGAGACACGCAGGGATTAGTCAGGCTTTACAGTTCCTTGCCATAATTGGAAATGTTCTAATTCCTCACAAGGATGTTCCATACTCTTGATCTAGTTACGTAAACACAATTTAACGAGTGCATGTGTGGATTCGGGCGGTTAATAGTAGTGGCAGTTGTATTAAAAAGGTTATTACCACATTGGGGTTGAAGGGAGGGGTGATCTTCTTGGCATTCAGGTCATCCCAGTTAATGGGGGAGAAGAATACGTGGTTCTTGATTTCAATCTGGAAAAGGAAGAAAATGACATATTATCAAAAACTGTCTCTACACATAAAAGTGCATAATAAGTGCATAAACAGTCCTATAAATGCTTACAAAGTCCTCTATGCAGCCCAGTCTCTTGGTGCGGTCTTTCTGCAGAAGGCCCTCCAGCAGGTGCCTGGCTGCATTGGAAATGTTTGGTTTCAGCTGCAGCGGCTTGTTCAGGATGTTGTCGTACATCTCTGCCGTGTTGCGGCTGTAAAACGGAGGCTGTTGGGGGGAAAAAAAACAACTAATTACCAACTTGGCAACAATGTAAATGAGATTTTTTTCATTTTTAAAAAAAGGAAAAAAAATGCTTTAATGATACGTACCAGGCCGTACAGCATCTCATAGAGAACGGCTCCTAAGCACCACCAGTCGACTGTTCTGTCATACGGCTGCTTGTGTAGCACCTCAGGAGCCAAATACTGGAAAGAGAGGTGAATCCAATTTAAAATAAGTTTCCCGAAATGATCAAAACACGTCAGTTCTGTAATGTTGAATATTCTCTCCTTACCTCAGGAGTACCGCAGAAAGTCGACGTTGTCCCGTTAGGTTCGATATTCTCCTTGCAGAGCCCAAAATCTGTGAGAATGATGTGTCCCTGTGTGTCCAGCAGGATATTTTCTGGCTTCAGGTCTCTGTAGACGATGTTGAGGGAGTGCAGGTATCCCAGTGCACTAGCAATCTCTGCAGCATAGAACCTGGCCCTGGGCTCCAGGAAGCAGCGCTCCCTCTGCAGGTGGTAGAACAACTGCAAGAAAAAGCAGAAGCACATGAGTAAAAAACAAGTTTTTGGGGAAACAATTGAAAAATACATTGTCTGTCACCTGCTACAGTTTTACAAAGATTTAGGCAAAAGCAAGAAATAGATTCAAGATTACAAAAAGGTAAACAGTGAAAAAGGGAGAGGCATAATAAAAAAGGCAGGAAGTCGGTTGCTTAAAAAGTCTGACAAGGGAAGACAGATGAAACAAGAGCCAAAGGTGGAAAGAGAGACCAGCGGATGGAGGTGAAGAAAAGGAGAGAAAGAGAGCAAATGTGTCCTGTTTCCTGATGAAGTCCATATTTAATCAGCGCTGTCTTTGCTTGCAACAATCACAGGAAATTAGCTCGATTAGACACACACAGACTCTGAATGGCGCTGCTAATTTTGGCCCCTGAGTTTCTCCCGCTGTCCCAGCCCTCCCCATGATTTCCTGAGCAATGTTTCCTCAAGTGAAAAAAAGGCAAAGAAAAAAAAATGAGAAGAGAGCAACAGACCCTATTCTGCTTCTCATGACAGGATTTCCCCTCTGTCTGTCTCTGTCTCATATTTGTCTCTGATTCTGGCACAATATCATTCCTCTCAACACTTTATCAGACTTTATCGGTGTCTGCCCTGTTCTCTTTATCATTTCCTCCTTAATTCATCTTTAACTTCTTCTTTTTATAGCTTGAATACCCCTCCCCTCCTCCCTTTTATTATCTTCCTTCCTTCTAATTCACTCTCGTTTCAGGCTCAGCAGATAACTCACCTCTCCACCATTGATGTAGTCTAAGACGAAATAGAGTTTGTCAGCTGTTTGAAAAGAGTAGTGAAGCCCAACCAGGAATGGGTGCTTGACATTCTTGAGCAGCACATTCCTCTCTGACATGATGTGTTTCTCCTAAAAAAACAAAAAAAACATCACAAAGGCCAGGGGGTTAGAAAAGAGGGCATATGAACTTTTGTATGTGTTTCACTTGTAAGCATGCCTCTATGTACACATACCTCCTTCTTCTTCAGAATAGCCTTCTTTTGTAAGACTTTAACAGCATAAAACTGGTCATCTGTGCGATGGCGTGCGAGCAGCACCTTCCCAAAGCTGCCTTTGCCGATGACTTTGAGGAAGTGAAAATCACCAGGTTTGGCTGAGGGATTGGATGAAGGACCAAGGTTGATCTGTTGGGATGGACTGGGCTGTGAGAAAAAAGAAGTTCAAGTTAATTATGATGAAGATATATCTGCATCTCTGCACATGCCAAAGTTTGGACAAAAGAAGAACCACACCATTCACAATTTAATGAAAACATACGTACAGGAGGAGAAGGGTTGGTGTTCATGAGCTCTGCATCCTGCGGTGGACCCAAGTTCAAGATAGACTGAACTTCAGGACTGAAAAGTACCAGAAAAAAGTCACAGTTTAGTGATGAGTTAGAATAATTCTATACACCCCCTGTTGTTCTATAAACATGAATCAGCTGTCTGGAAAGTGACAATAAGTTTCCCATGAGGACAAATAACAAGCATTGCTGCTTGTTCCCCTGTGTTTTGACCTCCATGCAGAGCAGAACAATAACATGAGTCAGATTATACTCACTGCTTGCAGGCGTAGGAGTTCGTGGCAAGCCTCTGAATGAAGTCGTTCAGACCCATCCTCCTTTGTTTCATAAAAGCTGCAGAGCAAAAAGGGGAAAAAAACAGAAAAAGGAAAATTTAGGACACTTGAACTTACAGAAAATGAATAACAAGAGGAATCTTTAAAAAGGGAAATCCATCCATAGTCCGTACCAGTGACTAATGCTACAAGGCTTCTAGTTTTTGAATAAGTCAAAGCAGGCTTTTCTGTTTCTCTGTTGATCGTCATGATGAGTTCAGGTTCAGCTCCTATGCATGCCTCTGACAAAAATCCAGACTGTAGCTGTTCAGGTTGGGCTCCTGGTATATAATAGGTGTAGAGGTGGGCGGAGTTGGCCCCAGGCGCCCCCACCCCCTGGTTAGCGTTACCCCCTGCAAACGTTTAGCTCAGAGCGGCACTGGTGATGAAGGTTTTGAACCAATGGGCGCTTGGCTCCCAACGTGTCACCGCCGCACGTCAGCAATACTTACGTCAAAAAAACTGTGGGAAAAGAAGGAGGAAAAAAACTGGAAGAATTTTATTTGCACATATGCTTGTGCAATTCCATGACAACGTGGTAAAAACACTGGATGTGTCACTCAGAACGTTTTAGTCACATTTTCAGTTTCCACAGAACTCCATTTCTATAAATTAATATAACATTTAAGCTCCAGGAGAACAGGATGAACTTTATTGTAAAAAGACTGCAAGCGAGAGAAAAGGTTGCGATTCGATCCTATTCTTTAAACTTTATTAATTTGGTGTAACAGTCTCCAAGCTCAGCGTTTAACCCCCATGGAGGTAGCATCTAAGTCCAGGACAAATAATTTGATAGCCTCCCCACTAAGCCTATCAACTTCACTGCTTGGCTGCCTCTCAATACAAAGAGCTGGGGAATGACGCAGGCACCCCTCAGCACACAGAAGACGGGAGGGAGAGCCCGAGCGGAGGGAGGCCGCATGCCAAGAAAAGCCGCTGGTAGTGGAAAAGTACAGAGTGAGAAGCTCCTGAATTCATCCAGCTCAAAAGAAAGAGAAAAGATCGGATTCACAGTTTGTAGCTGGTTGTCTCCAGACAAACAGTTAAAGGGATTCGTTTGATGTTTAGAATGTAAAATGCAGCTTTGCGGTGCTTTTTGAGCGCTGACCCACTTTTTGTAGGCTACATATGGACAGTTGGGCACGGTTACATAAGACACCTGGTTCAAGTTTAATCTGCACCCTTCAGTGGAATGAAAGTGGCAAGATCAACGTGAAAGCCAAATAAATTTAAATGGAGCACATTTATGCGTTAAAAAAAATAGTTTATAAGCACTGTTTTCAGTCTTAAATCGTTTCCAAATGCATCATATTACAGGATTGTAAAATGTAAAAAAAGAAATAAAACGAAAAGAATATTCTGTGTTCGTCATAAAAGTAGGCTAAACCTGAATTTCCACACAAAGCAAACTTTTCAGCTCCAAAGTAGGTCTCATTTACACAACTTGCAGCTCGACTGGTCGAAAGAGAGTTGCCAAGATCTCTCCAGAACTTACAAGCAGCCTATCGCCTAACAGCGAGATAACTGAAGCATAGGCTACTAAATCCAGGTCACGGGGTATAGGGGTGAATGAAGCCCACCAAAGAAAGTCTATCTGTGCTTTTCATTTTTACAAAACCAGAAAAAGGTTCAGGAGCTGCTTTGCAAACGAAACTAAGAAAACTGTTTTTAAACTTCGGCAAACACGGACAGATTTTCCAGCATCGATCCAGTCCTCAGCTCTTCTCATAAGAAAGTTCGGTCTACTTACAAGTCAAGGCGGTCGTTTTGTCTTTCATAAGGATGCTTTTAATTCCCGGGTCACAACAAGGAGAGAGGCTGCGGGCTCCGCGACAAGGATGGTAATCGAACAACACTAGACTACATTCCTCCTCTAGGTTAGTTTCTTCTCACATTTTTTTTCATTCTTCTCAGGGCGGAGACGTCCCGCCTCTCCTTCCTTCCACCGGTTTTGTGTTTCACGGATGGTTGCATGACTTTTTCCAAGGGCGGGGTGATGCCGCTTTCAAACGTTCCCGGGGAGCTCAGCTTTCTAGCACAGCCTTACACAAATTATGTTTTAACAGAAAATGAGCAAGAATTCCATTCATAATCATCCTAATGAATTTCTACTGCTTTTTACTGCAGCTCATATAGATTCAAAGTTAAATGCTTCAATTCAATTCAATTCAATTCAATTCAATTCAATTCAATTGCATTTGTATAGTGCAAATTCATAACAATGTCATCTCAAGGCGCTATTTGGAATTCTAAAAATAAAGATGATGAAGTACCAGTAAAGCATGAGGAAAAGCTCTGGAAAGTCTTTGATATTTGCATGCACATATGACAGCAATAAACATGTCAGTCTTACCACATATCCTTATTTCCCTTTAAATTACAGTTTTAAACAATGCTTCATAAAAGGAGGGCAGGAACTAATGTACAGTAAAAAAGGAAAAAAAAAACCACTTCACAAACTATTCCTTTTTCCACTCTATGCAGCTGAGGTTGTTCACAGGCTGTGCTAGCAATTGGAAATTCACAGGGTTCATTCGGGGTCAAATTTTGCAACTGTCTGGAAGAGTGGGCATAATTATTAACTATATTTACTGGGTAATTCCGAAGCAGAGTTTTGGCCCTGCAAACACTATTTTCTCAGAATAATGATTTTTTTTTAGGGCTAAAATGATGCCAACATGTAAAGATAGAAATGCCAAAGGAATGGTCTTGGACATATGGCATATCATTTACATTAAATGGCACAGAACATTATACTGTAAATGAGGGTGTAATCTAGTCTTTTTTTAAAACAGATATATGTAATGAAGTTATGCATTTCTTTAAAAAAAAGGTTCATGAAGTGAACCACTGTCTTAGAAGATTTTCCCATATCATGTTTTTTTTTGTTGTTGTTCATTTTGCTGAGTTTTGAAATTTGGTAAAGGCAACCTTAGACTATAAACAACACATAACATTCTGCATTGTGTCATTAAATCTACAAAACTCAACAAAAATGTGGAAGTGTGCGTAAAACTACGCACACCCTTCGTTTCCCTAGAAATTAAGATGGTGACCAGCAGGCAGGAATAAAATGCCCATCTGTCCGTGCCTATCTTTCCAGCAAGTTAAGGACGTCCCTAACATCAAATATCATTGGAACTACAATAAATCCACCATTTATAACCCAGTCTCTACAAACCTCAGTTAATGTCAAATGTTGTAGTTCATAGTATTGCACTTTTGAAAAAGAACATTGCAGCGCTGTTTAGTATGGAAAAATGTCTGAAAAAAACAAAAGCCTTCTGAAATAATGTCTTTCAACAGATGAGGGCAAAATGAAGGTATTTGTCTGTAATGCAATGCATAATGTTTGTCAAAAAGTAAACATAACATATCAGCACTAACACCTCATACCAACTGTCAAGCATAGAGGTGGACGGCTGATGATTTGGACTTTATATGCAGCCAAAGGACTTGGACACCTTGTTTTCATTGAGCTAACCATGAAGTCACTTGTGAACCAAAGATTCTGTCAAATATGAGACCCTCTGCACAACAGCTTAAGCCTGGCTGAAATTGTGTCATGTTGCAGGACAACTGAGTCCAAACACTTGGCCAGTCAGCACCAACAGTTGTGTTTTAACGGCCCGGCCGCAGGGCACATCCATTGTGAATTTGGCCAAAGGGCCATTCCTCCTTGCTGTCCCGCTCTGATTTATCCTGCCAGTTTTGGAAAACAGTCTGCAAGTGTTTAGTCACAAATTCCTTGTAAATAAATACATTTGTGACTCAGCTGCACTGTCTGTAATTGTTATTAGACAGTAAGAAAGCAGAGCATAAAGCATGAATTATATTCACTTAAGAAGACTAACATGGACGTGTGACTCTGCAGGTTTTAAATATAGCCTCAACTTTTCACTGCTGTGTCTGTTTCTTCCAGAAGTCAGGTCAAATCTATTATTAATCTGTCCACTGCAGCCACCTGATGCACTCACACACACATGCAAAGAGCCAGGAGGCAAAAAACCTGCAGGAGTGTCTGAGGACACAGAGACAAGCACACACACACAGACACGCACAAAATGGAGGGCAAAGAAAACCAGAGACTTGCACACCCTTTCCCCAACAATAAAGGCCAATCTTCCTCAATCTTTTCAAGGTGTCCTGCATACCTGCACCACCAGGAACTAATGCATTTTGCGAGAAAAACACATTTCTCCTTGAGACGGCGCAGGTTGCAGCAGTGCCATGCTTCAACAGCCATTTCATCTCCAGTTTCTCATCTCTGACACCAAAGTGGCAGTCCTTGTGGGATACAAGCTGACGTCTCTTATCAGCACTGGGCCCAGTGCATCAAAACTTCCATACATTGATAAGAACACACAAAACCGATAGAAGCATTGAAAAAACGTCATGTTGGCAAAGTCACCTCTGAGAAGTTTTGAAAAAGTTATCAAAGACTTTACATTACCTCTGCAGGGGTGCACGCTCTACTCCTGAGTCTGCATCTGATGGTTATATAGCCGACAATTGTAAAAAAAAATTAGAGGCAGTGAGGTGGTGAAAGGAGATCAGAGGAGAGGGAGCGATTCGAAACAAAAGATCCTCTCAGTGTTTTTCCTATCTGGCCCTCTTTCACCAGGCTGGATTCACAATCTGCTCAACGCTCAGGCCCAGAACAAGGGGAGCCTCCACAACACTCAAGCTGTGTATTTGTTGGCCATATGTGTGTGGGGCACTAGTATGTTATGTAACCCACTAGTGGCACAGTAATCAATGCCAGCAAAGGCACTGACTCACACACACATACACACTCTGTAGGCCGTTTGGTGAGAAGACAGGAAGGGTTTGCCATGGCGCATGATGTTAGAGTCTTAATACAAACATACAAATTCTTCCCACTCACTGTGGACCAACACATACGTAAAGACCAGCATGTCCCCATGTTCACTCCGTGTCCCACAGCCAACATCTATCCATCAGTTCTGCTCATCTCCGTCAACCTCCCATCACCCCGCTGTAATCTGGGCTCCTTCTGCCGAGGATGATGAGGGTGTTTGCGGATATAGTTGATCTGGCGATGAATGCGAATGAGCTTCGGTGGTGGGGAACCAAATGACACTGTTACATAAAAGCCTCAGTTATTCAAAGGCGGACAGCTTGGCTTTTATCTTGTCACTTGACACAGTGAGTGAGTGCTGTGTCGTGCTTGTTTGGCTTTCTTGGCTACCAGAAAGCGGCCTGCTTATCACTCTAGCTACTTCTGTAGGCGCTCATGTGACCATTGTACTTGTAGTTAATTGCTTCCGGGTTTTTATATATTTGGGGGAAATTGTGCCTGCTGGGTCGTCCGTGCCTTTGATGACGTGGGTGACAGGTGTTTTGTTGCTAACACCAATTTTCCAGAGATGTAGATTTAACTCATATCGAGCGTGCAGCATTGCGATACTGGTTTAAATGGAACGATTTCTCATTTTGTAAATTTCCACAGCATCTTTTCAAATTGTTTGTTCAAACTTGGGCAAATATACGCCGCTACTTAACAAGGTGTAGTGAATAAATGGTGGCTATTGGGTATTATGGATCAGAGTTGACACACCCAAACCTGTCAACAACTTTTACTGTAACAGCACGTTCAGACATTGGCCTTAAAATTGTTGAATGTCCCTGCATTGTGTACAGTTGGTGGACCTCTTACACAAATCTGTGAAGGGCAGGTTGATACAGGTAGGTAAGACATCTTGTGCTGTGTGAGAAAACTGCTTGAAAAGTGACCTGTTAATATTATTTAGTTTCACAGAGAAGAAAGATTCAGGAGCACACACACACACTCATCCAATCCAGGCTGAGTAATTGCATGTTATATAATGCGTGCGATAAAGACAAGTCAGTGAGTATATGTGGATTCACAGGTTGATGAGCATGCAGATACTTCTAATAAGGGTTTCCTTTTGAAGATGCTCTTTGTTATACAGGCTGAAAGTTTTTTGGAGTTGATAGAAAGGATACAGACTTGGTTTGCTCTGTAAAATTACACAGTCAGGCCCTTTCTCCCTATCATTATTATTATCACCAAAGTTGTCCTTTGCTTTTCTTTGCTTTCTGCACATTCTGCTGTATCACTGTAAACGAATCATATAGGTGACACTCTTTAACTTTTAAATGTTCCAAAAGCCACTAATTGCTGACGTTGGATCAGGGTGTAGCAGCGTGACAACAGAGGCCACAGGAACAGCCTGTCACCATCTCGGCTAATTGCTCCAATTTCTCCCTGCACGCTGAAAACTCCCATTACTAACAAGCTGACCACTGGCAGAGAGAGGCATTTTCATCAGTGTGGTTCCTGTCACATTTCTTTCTTGGAGATATTCCAGCAGGTACTTACAAATCAAAAGTTTCTGCATAGAGTGTACCAGGATAAATATGCACTTTTCCAATTTACTGCTTGTCTATACATAATCCAGCTACAGTATGTACATCAACTACTTAAAAAATACACAGAACAGTTCATTTTAGATCAATTCTAATATCTTAAAACAGAAAAATACTGTCTATGCCAGTTTTGTATGACCAGATATAAAATGTTTCCTTTCTTTTGGTGATAGGTTTTGCTGTCACAACCTCACAGGGAGCTGTCATGCCAGAGAAGGAAACCCATATGATCTAGATCATCTCAGTGCCAAAACGTGACATGCACAAAGGTTGTGTACTATGCTCTGGACTCTGATGAGGCACAAATGTAAGGCATAATGCAACAGTCAAGTTGAATAACTTACAGTAACTCTGGCAATAAACAAAGATAGACTTTAAACCCAGAGGCACATATGTAGGCCAAGCAGCTATCATGCAAGCTCGCATTGAGTCGACAGCTGCCGTGAAGCTGTAAACAGTAAAGGTCACTGTGTTATGTTTACGATGATCTGTCCTGAGCATTGTGTCTGTAACTACTGCTTTGCTAACCCCCCTCCCTCCAAAAAAAAAGTAGTCTTGGGTTTTGGACAACAGTAATTTTCAGATCAGGAAGCCAAGAAGTGACGTAACACGAAGCCATGGGGTTTGGAGGGGAAAACAACACCGTGAGAGAATAAAACTATGAATAGGAGAAGGTAGAAATTATTAAGAGGGATTAAGGAGAGAAATAAAGGGATAAGAGACACAATGTCAGAGCAGATGGAAAGAAAAAGGTGGGATGAAGTAAAAGAACACAAAATAGCAGGCTAAGTTGCTGGTTACTTACCGTTGTCACCAGGGCAACAGTAGTTGTCCGTGTCTGACTCATTGTGGTAATACAGATCCATCGCCTGGGGAGAAAACATTGCTTCACTTAGAAGAACAGTTCATGGACATTTATGAGCAATATTGTAGCATAAGTTTAAATTTGAATCATTTAGATGTAATGATTGAAGCTCAAAAAACTAAATGTACTCAAGGAAATTTAATACTACTGGCTAAATAAATTAACCCTAACTTCACAAATCCAGGTGTCAGGTGGTGTATATATTTTATATTTCTTTAAGATACCATTTCCAGATATGCCAAGATTTTAGCTCAGTTTTTAGGTCTGACAAACTTTTATTGTTGATATATTGTTTTTCTTGATGCAGCTAAAGAAACTTCAACAGGTTGCTGGTAACAATGTGCTGAATGATGCAGGCTATTCCAGAAGCTGTTAGCTATATGCACAGAAACTGGTTCACCTGTTGAATCAGGGCCTTTTTTCATACTTCATTGATTCATGGCTCATCATTTAGTGGCTTAACAAATAAAGCTGTTTTACAAGAAAAATTCTCAAGATCATGTTGAAAGACTACAAGAAAGTCTGGCTGCTTGATTGGAAAATAAAGATTAATGAAGGGCGGCTCAGTGCTTTTGCAAAGTGTGCTATATGACTGAGCTGTTAAAGTTTAGCTTTCAGTTCTAAGTATTTGGCTCTTTATGGCTGGTGGTGGTTTACATGGTTTTTATTTACGTCACCAAACTGAGATTACACCCGTTTCTGTGGAAAACAAGATAATTCTGATAGGATCATGAGATGACTGAATCTCTTTTCTAATTGCTGCCCCATTTTGTGAAGATTTGGACTTCAACCCATTATGTACTGTATATAACAGCCAAATGAAAGGACTTGTTTGTTGATTATTGAGATGAATGTTGTAGAAAAGTAGAAAAAGCACTAAGTTAGGAAAATGAATATATAAATAAAGGTAATGTAGATTTTTCAATGCTATAGACTCATTGTGAGGTGTTTTTTCAGGTTAGAACAGATCATTGGCTCACCCTGACTCAAACAATCAATACACTGCTCAATATACAGCAGCCTAAAAGCCTCCAAATTATAGATGTGAACACACACATGTCCCAACAGCAGCTGATGGTTTGCCCCACTTTCTTAACTTTACATAAACAGCTTGACTGGCAGCTGACAGGAAACACAAGAAAACAAGAGAGAGTCACGTTCCCATGAAACCGCACCGTTTTAGTATATTAGTTTTTTTTTAGTTAGGATACTAGTTTTTCCATGATGTCGGTGTCAGTCAACAACTTTTCAAAAATGGCTGGTGTCTGTGTTAGAAACAGTCTCAGCTTAGTTTTCTATTCCTCCCTTCAACATTTAAAACTTATCATGGCTCTTTGTCTCCCATGGGTGTTTTCTGAGAACGAGAAAAGCTGAGGGATGTGTGTGTGAGTGTTTATGCACACCACGACATGTGATTGTGCACGAACGTGAGTCGCTTTAGCTCCTTCAATTTGCTCCTTCACTCAGTTCTTTCAGCGGTCTGCCTACAGATATTTACTCTAAATAAAAGTCTTGAAATTGATAGTAGCCTCTCTTTGTAGGGTTTTTTCTACCTGATCCACACATACACACATCTACATATGCAGCTCGCCGTTCATACCCAATTATGCTGTCATCATCTTGCTGCAATCACTTTACAGCTCACGGCCCTTTTTTCTTTCTCCTTGAATTAGCCTCACTCGTGCTTCTCCCTTCCTGCTTTCACTCATAACCTCTCTCACGGTTGTTTATTGATTTGGTGGAGGTCTGATGGGGTGGTATCCATAGAGATGGCAAGTCTAGAGTTTCTGTTCATTAATATTTCATAGCAGATGTATTATTCCAAAAGAAGACTTAAAGTTTGCTTGAAGTACTCGTGTGTGTGTATGTGTCAGGATCCAAGAGAGCCAGACGTTGTGGGAAAAACTTACACAAAAAGGGCAAAAAAAGAAAAATCTCTAGAACTGAATGACTTTGATCAGTTTTTTTTTTTTTTTTGGTATTTGATCCTCAAAAAGATCACAAAATAATTAAGAAAAGATCCCATACAGCTTATTTCTTGATGATATTGTAGAATAAAGATCTGTATTACATCTTTTTATGCACTTCTTAAGGATTTTATTTTTCATTTCTTTATGCAATTAACTATCTTTTTACATTTTACATACTTTGAAAAATGGATTAAATTTTAAAAACTGAAAATATAGCCGGTTACATATCGATTTGTTTTCTGCATTAACTTCTTGTGGGAATTATTATTACTTTGTTTGCTTTGTTTGTTTGCTGAATATTTTTCAAAGAACAAAAACTGAGCTTCGGGGGATGAACTACAAGAAAAACAGAGCATTTTAAAGCCTTTCATGGTTTATGTATCTCAGGAAAGAAGGCAAATAGAAAACAGTCTCCAAAGTTGGTTGTTTTGGTCATTTAAGACTTTACTTTCCAAACCATCAGTAAGTGTTGTAATTTTTTAGAATTGCAATTAGCAGAATTTTGGAAACTGTGGCGCATGATGTGTTCATGGTTAACATTTAACCATTACAACTGAAACACATCCATAAAATCTACAAACTGTTAATGATTTCTTAGCTATTACGTAGTTACTTAATTTACCAGAACACCCTTTTGGTGTTCTTAGCTTAGTAAAATGCAAAAAATGGTCAACTAATTTCTCTATGAATACTTACATAAGACAGAAATCAACACAACCCTAACTGAATCAAAAGGAAAAAATAAAAGACTTCAAAACCTAAATATTCCCTTTCTAGTTTCTAATGACACCAACAAAAATGCCAAGAACTGAAGAAAGTTTCACAAAAAGAATTTTATCCTCTGAAAATGTTCCAGATGATGAAGTGCCTCATTGAAAGGTTCATGTAATGCATTAGAAGTGGGTCATGCGATGTTGAATCGTAATTGGCAGTGCAGGTCAGCAGTAAAGTTGGTGAGGCTGTCAGCACTTTGTCCTGCAATGAGGAGAGCCTAATTATCTCTGGCCAAACTGTTGCTGATTCAGGAGAGAAACCTGCTCATATTGAAAAGTATCAGTTACTGAAATCATGGCAAGAGATGAAGCAGATAAACGGTAAATGGCTGAGATTAGGAGCTGACATTAAGAAATTACAGAGTTGAGCAACTCAGGAATTCGCTGATTTTGCTAATTTGTGTGCAGTCTTTTATAGCTTGATGTGTGGGAGTGTTTTCAATATGAAATACTTTCCAACAGCTGCCTATGATTACATATTTCCTCTAAGATAAAGACTATTATACTAAACCCAGAAAAACAATTACTCAAAGAGTTCCACATTTTCTTTATGTCATTGCTGCTTTGGTGTTCACTGATAAAGTGCTGTTTCTGTGCGCAGAATGAAGGTGTTTAACTTGCCTGCGTGCGCTGACGTGGCTGCCAGGTATCCTCCAGCGCATAGCTAATATAGGGCCCGCTGCAGATGGAGCACTCCAGCATCACCGGGCTGGCCAGAAGAGGTGAGGTGTGAAGTCCCCAGCACTGACAGCCTCCCAGGTGGATGTCTGATTCTGTCTCCTTCTGCTTGCCCGTGTTGTCATTATGATGTCGAGCCAGCATCTTCCACTTCCTGACCTGCACGTTAGGATGAATTATAGTGAAACAGGATGAAACAGAACACTTTTCATGGTGATAATGAAAAAAAGGTTGCTCAGAGTCAGACTGATTTAAGTTTAAAGACAATAGCTGCAGTCAAATAACCCAAGTTGTTCTGACCAATGGTTTGTGTAATTTCCTATGAAAAACTTGCATGGATAAGCTATACAAAGGCCTCGTCCTACAAAATTCTGGGCAAATCATTAGCCAAGTCTCTGAAGGCTGTTGTGCTGTCTGCTGAGAGTTTTAGCCCAATAATGACATAAAAAACTAGAAAAGGCAGAACATTTTTTGTCTCTATCTTTATCCTAATTACACTGAATTACTCTATTGTACAACATGAAATTTTAGTTTTCCAGTAACATTATTGTGAGTAACTATTTTTCCATCTTCAGATCATTTTGAATGAAATCCACTCTTTTTTGTTTTTTATTTAAGAGACTGAAAAGATAAATTTATCCTAAATCAATCCATCAAAATTATTGGTAATAACAAGAGGTATACTCAGACACTGTAAAACCACTGAGGTGCTTGCATTGAATGAGCTCACAAATCAGACCTTTTCACTTTATTGAATGGGCACTATCAGTCAATCCAATCATTTGGTACAGTGGAGTCTTATCATTTATCTGTGTATTTATCATTGCATTGATACAGGAAAACTCTTGATCCTGTAGGGGGATCCTGTTCGCCAGCAGACCTCAAATCCTTGGCAGTACGATGCATTGTCAGGAAAAGCTACATAAATATGTGACCTTTATACTGTGACTTTGATCAAAATAAGCATGAACAGGCTGCTATGGACCTTGGACATATTAGATTATTCAAACTAAGCAGTCCTTTTTATTCATAAAGGTTCTCTCAGATCTTACAGGTTTGCTGCTAATGCGACTGATATGCACACTTTCATTTGCATTGCACCTTCCTATCGTGTTTTGACTCAACTGCCAAAATCCTGCTTTACTCTCATTTATTTGATCAAACTGCACAAGCACATGCTGAACATGCTTTATGTCCAGTTTAAAAACCATATGATGTTTTCTGGGATATTCAGTTCAGTACAAGGACCACAATAGGTTTTCAATATATTCCTGAAGATACGTTGCAATAACCACAATTGGGACAGAGGAAAAAAATGCAACTGCAACAATAGTACATATTAGCTTGTCAGCTACAGTAATGTTAAAGTCATGCTGTCTAAATGTAAAAGGCACTCTGATTTGGACTCTATACTCTTTACATTTAAGAATGAACTGGAACTATTCTATTTAGACCATTTATTAATTTTATTAGAGGCACAGTAAACAAGAATCAAGTTCCTCCTTTTATGAGTACATCATCTGGGGGTCACATTTGATTACCAGTGAGCTATTCGAAGCAGAAACTCCTGCCGTGTGAGAGCTGCTGTGTGATAGTCTCCAGGGGACAACCTCCTTTTCTCAATCAGTATTTAGCAATTACTTGGCAACACTGGCTGAACGCGTATCAAGGACAGAAATGGGAAAATCAGTCAAGCGCACACAAAGACACAGACACACACCAAGAAGAGAGAAGGTATGAGAGATTAATAGAAGATATAGGACCACAGAACCTCAGGTCAAGGTGCAAATAGTTCTTGAGGAAACCAAATTGCAGATGTCAGTGACCTAGAGTGGCTCTTACATAAGGTAATGTGTGTCCTTGGCAGCCAGAGTGGACAGGTCCAGAGTGTGCAGCCATTTCAAATGACTGTTATCAAGGCCTCTATTAGTGCCTGCTACTCTGTTGGTCCTTTGTATTAACAAAGTTTGGAATGAGAAAAATTACAATATGAGTGAGCAAGGTCTTGTGTGTCTATGTGTGTGCATTTGAGTCCAAACTTGATACTCAGCCAAAAACGTTCTTGCGTTATGTTGACGGCACATAACCACAGTCCAGGGTAGGAAGGACAGAAGAAAAGTATAACCATACAATGTTCATAACTTAAAGGAGCTATACCTGATATTATTTTAATCTTTCTAAGGCAAGGATTTCTACATGGTCCATAATGTGGTAAAAGGGGGAAGTCGGACTTGCCCCTTTTAAGTCCATAAAAATGAATGACTCGTTGATTGTGCATATGCTCGAGTCCAGGACATTTTAGTTAGCGATTGCAGCTAATTTTCAGCTTTGGCATGACGCTCTCTTTCTCTGCCAATGGGGTTTTACCGCATAATACACCGTGTAGAAAACATTTTTATTAGGAAGATGAAAATTGTATCAGGTATAGCTCCTTTAATTCTTTTAAATATCAAACAAGTCCCAGCAGCAAAAATTATAATGCAACATTAAAAAACTTTGACACTAAAGTTTGACTATCCAAAATGCGTGAACAGGTATCCTGAAGGTGTCAGTTGGTGTGTGGTTAAAAATGTCATTTTCATCATCATTTTGTCTGCTCAAGCCCTGAAGACAATAATTTACCATTACATTTTAACTAGGCTCTCTACCTAAGGTTTCTAGGATTCCTTGAGAGGCTAAGAAAATATGTTCACAAGAAGAAAACACATGTATTGATGGATGCCTGCCTTTGTCAGACTCCCTGTCCTTTCAGCCCATCTCTCTGCCCTTTGACCTTGTTTTGTGTTATGACCCATTAACACAGTGATTAGGTTGCATAAGGCTTCAGACAAGATCTGTCCTTTTCCCCCATAAACTAAGGATGCAATATATTCAAAGGAAATTCTCAAGCAAATGCAAGGATGCACATATCAGCCTAATGCTCCATAAATCAAGAAATGAAAACATCGCTTTGCTCGCATGTCATCAAAACCCTTTCCTCAGCTTTCTCCTTACTGACCTTATCTGTCCTATAGTCCATGCAAGTTATGTAAAACCTTTGCTCAAAGGTCTGGTCTTTACTCTGTTTGGCACATGGCAATAAAACACTGCACTGATAAAGCTGCAATGAACATACTGCCACTAAACTGTTCTGAAAAAGTTGAAATGTGCAATTTTGGGCCCTCATGAAATGCACGATAGATAAATAAAGTATTTATTGTGGTGTCTTTAGTCACCTCGTGGCCTTCTGTCAACCCACATTTAACTTTGTGTCATATTGGTTTGTGAGCACCATTTTCCATTGGCATGATATATAAAGACAAAAAGATATATGTTTAAAAGACAAGAAGATAAAAAGAGAATATGAGACAGTTTTACATAATATTTTTTGAAAGAGATTAGACTTTCTCATTTGCATCAAGGTCAATGCTCTTCTCATCCCCCCCTTGTATTTCCTAGAAAATTTTCTGAGATGAGTGAAGGTTTGGGGGAAAATAGGAGACGTACTGGGGGAGAGGGGAAGAACTATGGTTCAGATCATCGGTCTGAATGGAATAGAGCAGGAAGTGTGTGATGTATCTCATGGGAGATTAAGTCCCAATGACGTAAAAACAAGCCAGAAAGAGATATAACGTCCTGGATGAGCAGAGAGGCAGACAAAAGAGAAAGTTTGGGATTTCAAGATTTGGGTATTGACCCTAAGCTGATTTATAGCTTGCATCCATTTTCATCCAAAGTGCCTGGACTAATTCTTTTATCTTTCAATCTCTGAGAGTGCTGTGACAAGGTCTCTGAACTCTGACTTCTTGGCAAAATCATTAATATTCATGGTCGTTCACTGCACTTTAACACATGCACATTTTGTAAGAAGTTAAAAAGCTGCCCTTGCCCTGACTCTAATGTGTCGTCTCTGTTTTCTCTTGCTTCTCTACAGAAAGTGTAACCCATTATAGGAGTTATTATGAGATGTCTCCCATTTGTTTAAGTCTTTCCTCTTGTCCCTCTGAGATAATCACATCAGTGTAAATATCTCTGTAACAGCTCATTAAAATCAGTGAAAAAGGGTAAAAAAATCCCCTGAAAAACAGACTTAAAACCCACATACAAGCCTTATCTTCGCTCAGATACTAAATGCTGGCAGTGACGTTTTGTGTGCTTGGACATTTATTACACAGATGTTTGTGAAAAGTGCATATTAACAGAACTATTGGTACACACACATACTGTCACCCTGAGTCTGCTGTAACAGCAATGCTTTGACCTAAAAGCTCATGTCAGCACGCTACAGTATAAGCCACAATTCAGATTGGGAACAGCCCAACAATAAATTTGTCAAGACACTTAAAACCATAAATGTCTTCCTTGTGGTAATGCAAAATGAAAAAAAGAGTATTCATCCATAAATGAGTCTTTTAGCATGCCAGTGAGTTCACAGATCTCACGATTTAGCAACTTCATACTTTAATTATGCTTTCACACTGATGTAGACTGAAGCTTTTAAAGTATATCAGAATGAAATCACTGTCTTTAGTAACCACAGCAGCATATTTCTAGGCAATAAATCCACATGGAAGCATATTAGGTAGATTTTATGCTCAACTGTGGAGTGTGTGCCGTAAAAAAATCCACAAAACAGTTTCAGCAGTATGAGAGCACCAGAAACTAAAACTACACTGGACAGTGAGGGTGTTGCTGAGTCTCTGTGGGGCAGAAGTTTTAGTTCTGGAACATCAAGATGGAAGATGGGATTAGCTGGGCTCTCAGGGTGGATTAGGCCAACAATAATTCTCAAAGTCCCTTACAATGAACTTGTGAGGGAGGGTGCCCCCCTTCTTTCCCACAGGAAGAAAAGAAGAGGGTAGGGACTCAGGTTGAGGGGGAACTGATTCAGATGTGGAATTTTCCTCAGTGAGTTATATTTGTGCATCTTAATGAATATCTTCTCAATTAAATTAACAAAATTTTAAAACCAATTTTTAATGTACAATTTATGACCAATAACATAAAAAAGGCTTTGTTACAATTTCATTATTCAAAAAAATTTATAATTATGATAAACTGTTTTACTTTGTTAAATATTTAGTTTTAACATGACCCGAACAGATAAGACATAAGAGTTGTCTGATCAAAATAAAAAACATCATTCTGGTCTCAAAGGTTAAAAGTGAATGACTGAACATCTTAATGTTTGCATTTCAACACTTTAGGATGATATTGATGTGTTTTCCTGTCTTTGAACAGCAGAAATCAAAAGGGGAGCTCTTCAGAAATGCTGTGCATCGGTTTTCTCAAGGTGACTAAATGAAGCACAGATGGAACAGAAGAGCGCATACTGCAAAACATGGTGAAGGTTCTATCATTAAAAAAGTAGATAAAATCTGAAAATAACTTAGGCATTTAAAAGAAACAAGCTTTGACAAAGATCTTCCAGGAGAACATAGCAAGCACACATTTGGCAACTCAAAAGAATAAAAAGATGGAGAGATTTAAAGTTGAACGCTTTGAGTCCTGACTCATAATATACAAGTCAGGGTCAGGAACCATCTAAATGACTTGAAAGAATTAAAAGGCTGTCATTACCGCAAATATATGCTTCTGAAATACAAAATAGTATTTAATTTATGTGTGGGTTTATATATTTTCTTGTGATTTTCTCTGGTTTGTACAGCTACTTGAGTCTAAAAATTCGACTCATTTTGCGCAATACATATGATTTATCAGCTTACCTACTATACATTATTGACGGAAACATTTTGTATCTTTCATCCTCTTTTAACCCCTCTCTCTTTAAATTCTAAAAGCATTATAAAAGCATTCTCTCAAAATATAAATAAATAATGCAAAAGTGCATGTCTCCTTTTATGCCTTGAATGCATTTCCTTTCTGATTAAATTTGACGGATTACTGAAGATAGGAACTTCAGATTGTTTTTTCTTTCTCAGCATTCCTCTACTTTCTTGAAATTAAATCAGGCTGAAACAAAACAAAGGTAGTTCAGCTGTGCCCTCATATCATGACAAGTCCTGGAAACTTTAGATAAGATATTTTGCACTTTGACACAGAAAAGTAAAGGCCTGTCTCTATAATACTGCAATAGAAACAGGAACAAATATCCTGGGCCCTTTAAGGATGTATGTTATCCTGCAAAGATGAGAGATCATGCAAAACAAATCCAACTTTGCATCCTTTCACTGGAAAATTTGGTTATTGAGAAAAAAAAGCAAGTTATATTTCTAACAAAAAATGGCAGCAGCTACTAGCAACTAGCAACTAGCATCCAGGCTCTCAGAGAGTTCCCTTATTTCAAACAAAACTTCTAAATTTTTTTGAAATGTGAGGGGGGATAACAATATGTTTAAATCAATGGATGATAATGAAAAAATGCTGTAAATGATACATGGCTAATTGTAGGAGAACCAGATGACTAGTGAAGATACTGGGAGGTTACCATGCTGACACAAGCTGGCACCCCACCAGCTTCATTACTAAGCAAAGAATTTGAAAGACTCAGGAAGTTCTGACATTTGGCAATTATATGAGCTGAATGTGAATATGAGGCGAAGTACTTAACAAGGCAAAAAGAAAGTTCTGAGTCAATTAAATTAACTGTTCAAAAGAATACAAACACAAGTTTGGAAGGAGAGACATTTCTCCCCAGCACTGATACAGTATGCATGAGGAGCCAACAACCTGAAAACGGGATTTTGGCTCCAAGTATTCTCAGTGTAACTCTTTGTATCAAAAATAATTGGACCTTGAGGGGAGTTCCTCCTAATTCCGTCTTACTCCCAGGCCTTGCTAAAACCTTCCTGACAGTAATTCAATTCATGGAGAATGCAGCCAAAGCTGATGTTCAGCTGCGGGTTTTGTAGCCTGACTGGCAGGTGAAGAGAGAAACTGGTCAGGAGAGAAAGCAAGGACAACACTTGAAGTTCTTCAGGTACACCCACAGTAGTTACATAAACCAGTAGCACTGTCATAAGTCTTTATTACTGCGCATTCAGTCGTTATGCAAAAGTATTTTAGTTGTATATTTGTTTTTTGTGTTTCTGGATTTAAACAAACGAAACTAAGTTCTGGACTGTGTCTAATATTCAGCTGAATCCGCAGCAATTTGAGATCTTTTTTTTATCCAGTTTGGTGATTGCAGTAGTACAGAGTTTATGTCATTGCCTGGAAAACGTCAGTAGAATGCGAGTAAAAGGTCACTAATAAAGCCGTGCAATCTTTAATGTGACACCCAAGTCATCAATCATTAGCTCCATCAAGAGGCGTCTCATTTCAGACTGTTCAGTAGAACGCCACTTCTTGGATGAGACAACGTCAAGAGCCAAAGTCTTAAGTGCAAAGTCCAGCAGACGTATGCTCTCACTTGGCAGAGAAAATGTAACACTGTGACAGCCGGAGAACTTTTTTTGAGAAACCGTTTACAGCCAGTAGGTCGAAGGTTGGGACATTTTTCCCTTTAAGATGGTGTTGATGCGTTATCATATTTACACTCAAAATGTGTTTGTACTTATGATCGGCACATGAACTCAGTCTTAGGCTCAATCACTGACTCATACAAAAAGCTGTACCATTAGTGGATTAGTGGTGAGGCGTTTGTCACTGCTAAAGGAGAACAGAGGAGGTGGATTTGTCATAGATCATCTCCTTCTGTTTTTCTGTCTGTGGAGAATGAACCCTGGCCAGCTTACACATGACACATGTGTTTAAAAGTGGGCATGACCCGATGCTCATTTGAGTTTTTTGTCTGAGGACAAAGGTACAGAATGATCCAGCTGACCTAAACAAAACAAGATGAGCAAGATGATTAACAAGATGAGCTTATTTCACTGACACATGAGGTTATGATCTTATTGAATACAAGCAAAATCCTGAAGTTGTTTGGGTTGTTTGTCCTTTATGTTTGCATTTCTGGTTGTAGCTAACATTAACTCAATTGTTATCCCCGCCTCACAGGGATGCACGGGAGCGGATAAAAATCACTGTTCCTCTTGGACACCCTCGGCTTCCCTCATCTCTCTGGGTTTCTTCAACCCTCTTCTTCTCTGCTTCATCTCCTACTTCCCTTCCTCCTTTCTGCTGCATGACTGATTTTTGGACAGAAGTACAAATGGAAACAGAGCGGAGCCGGATATTCTGGGTAAACAATAGTGAACACACTTGACGATTTACAGCATCACCTGATTAGTCAGACCAGCTCACTGGAACTTGCATCATTATCCCTAATGTCAGTTTCCAGAGATTTTTCTAGAAATCTGCTTAGACATGAGGACACATGCTATCACTAATGATAATAGCTAATTATAAGGCAGCTAAATATAATTGCCAACATGAATGAACCATTATACAAAGTTACGTTCAATCACTGTCTTCAGTCTGAAGCTTCTTCTGCTCTGCTGCAGTAAACTAGTACAGAAGATCATCAATCAACTAATCTTAATATACATTATGGTTTATAATAATGAAACCATAGTTCAAACAGCGACTTTCTACAATTTATTTTATAACTGCTTCTTATTCTTATGTTTTTTTCCCCAGATCACTTTTTTCTCTTTTAGATCACTAGTTATCATTATACTTCCATCCATCCATCATCTGCAGCTTATTCAACATAAAACAATTTTTTGGGGGCTGATAAACTAATAGTAAACTAATATTATTGCTCCTTTAGTTTCAAGAACTTGCCTGACAATCCAGTTTAAGAAGTTTAGAAATCTCCTCTTAAAGCGGATCAATGCAAGTCTGGGTATGTTTACCGTGCAGTGCGAACCCCAAAGCTGTAGGGGGAGCTCCAGAGCGAGAAACTAGGCGACAGACGAAGAAGAATTTCGTAAACAGAGGCATCTTACGTTTGTATTGAACAGGCTACGGCTAGTCTCCATGGCTTCAAAGGCATGTAGTAAAAGTAATTATCAAAGCAGTATAAAAGCAAATACCGAATCGCAGAGTAAACATGGATATTTGTCCAAACGGATTTAAGACCGGCCTTATAGCGCTAGTCTCGTGTATCGCGAGACTTCCAAACCAAAACAAGCGCGAGCGTCAATGGGCTAAACTGTAAACACCGTTTCTGGTAGGGGGAGACCCGATGGAGGAGGAAATGTCCGCTTTTTCATCAGAACAGGTCAGTCAAGCAAAATAATTAATTCCAAGCTGCTTTATGACTATGATAATGTTGCATAGAGACTTGCATACAGCCTCTTTAAACTTTTTTGTAAAATCGTTTGATGGTACATTCACATCTTTTATATAGTAAAACCTACAAAGAATAAAGGGTCCATTTTAAATCATAATACAATTCAGAATTTGCTACAGTGAAGGTAGATTCAGCTTGTTCTCAGTGATGGATTTAAGTTCTCAGCAAAATGGAAGTGTTTCCATCTTCACCTCCAAGGGAGAGTTTGAGGTGGTTTAAGTTAGTATGAACACTTCCTAAAAATTATTATTTTTATTTATTTACAAAATTATTTGAATTAACGGCCTTTATGATCTTCTCATCTGCAGCGCTCTAACAGGATGGATTCTCAGGTAGGGGAGGAGCCACCTCCAAATGGAGGCAAGAAAGATAGTCGTCTCAAGAGCAAGAAGCCACCAAGCCTCATGATTGCCATCCCACCAGCTGAGGAGATGATGCCCAGGGATCCCACCAAACAGGTAGGGGGACTGTCTGGGTCATTCCCGTCACCTCTTCGCCAGGTGGAACAGACATGTTAGTAAATGTACTGTTTAATAAATTCATGTGACGATCATGTCCATCACTGTTGTTTTCATGTGGAGCTCAGGAAGTCTCTTGTTTCCTGGTCTTCCTTCCCTCTGACAGTTTTCAGTCCTATTTAAGTGGTAGATATGAAATTATAAAGCTTTCTAACATCCAGCTTTTGAACATGAAGAGGGCTAATATGTAATAAATATTGCTTTTTTAACCTCTTTTATAGCTAGACAAGAAAATACTGCAAGCAGCAAATGTAAAAGAGTGTTGTTTGGTTATAGTAAAAGTGAGGCCATACTTGCTGTTTAGAGCTTGGGACGTCAGGTCATACGCAGGCCATGATGGCAGGAAAATCTGCCTAAACTTGAGCAGTGCCAGCTGTATATTTATGCTGTTTTTATTATTTTACATCTGAAAATGGTTTTTGATCCACAAAGAAACTACACAGATAAAATATCCCTGACCCTTATCATGCCCTGCCATACTTTTTAAAACTTGTGAGGAGCGCACTTTCTACAGGACCTGCTGTTCTTCAACATGTACAACTGCTTAATAGCTTCATCCTAGTCTGCTCCATCCCTTTGCCTGGCAGGATGTAAATACACACTATCTGGTTTTGGCAAGGTCTAGAGTCTTCCTGTGAAGGAACGCGCATTTAATGAAAGTAGGTCATCCTGTAGGAATTGTAATAAAAGCATGCAAAATAAATAAGACATAAAATTTAGGAAATGTTGGATTCTACCGAGCCCAGGGAGCAGTATAAAATAAAAGAGAGGGTAAAATGACAGTGAAAGGCCCAGATACCTCAGTTAGGAGCCTGGACTCCATGGACCGCAGCTCCTAGGTACGTTTTATCATCACATTCAGACCTCGGTTCCATGTTTTCAATTTATTAGTATTCTACACATACAGATAAAATGTTTAAAATATGCACCAACAGGACCTAAAGTTTAAATAACTCCCTCTTAGCCACTCTGGTTGTCTCCAAACTCTCAGCTGAGGTCTCTGGATAATCTGTGCTGCACTTATTAAAACAGTGAAACAGTTTAACAATCATTCTGTGCACACAATTTTCCTCCTGTTTAGTTTAAAAATCCAGTATCCCTTGCCGGGCTCCGTGTGATTCTGTACCTGACACAAAGTAGTCGCTACATTAGCAAAATCGTTGCCCGGTTTTCTTGTTATTGCTGCATCTGATGAAAGCATCTTACACACTACGGTCTGGATCTTTGGGAAATCTGTAAAATCCTCTTGCCTTTGCTTGTCCTTGGCTATTCTAGCATCCCAGGGCACAACAACAATCCACTATATTGTCCCGCCATTTAGGTTTGAGTGTCGCTGGGATAGTGTGACATCAATTCCTGGAGGTCTATAGATCATGTCGATAAGGCTTCTTGCATGGTTTCCTGTACCTGCGCTTTGATTACACATACAGATGTTTGTCTGACTCCACCATACAAAGTAACTATTTTCTCCAGGCTTTTCCTGAGCTGATACCTAACCTGTGTGTTGTATATGAATAGTCAGAATGGATGTCTGTAATGATTGACATTTAATGGTAATTATTAATTCATACATAGACATTTAGATACGTTAGTTATTTGGTACTTTTTAGAGTTCTGCATGCTTAATGATTCATCACAAATTGACAAATGGAAACACACATGCTTAACTCTATAAAACCAGCGGTAGCGCTGGTGATCTCATTTGCATATCAATGTTTAAATGCAGGTTAATCTTCAACCACATAAGATATAGAAATAATTCTTTTGCATATCAAACTAGACAAGTTATATATTTATATGAAACAATAAACATGTCTCACCAAGGTGTTCCCTTCCATGAGTTGGTGTGCAAAAAAATGGTAAAAAAAGTCACAATAAAAATCCATAAAAATGCTCATAATAACGATATTATATTTCAGACCGCGGGTATTCAGGGGACTTCCGGCGAGGGAGATTTCGTCATCACGTTGTTTACAGGCAGATTTACCCGCGAAACTGGCTGTGACGTCATATTCCCGCGACTTTGTCGTTTTTTATAGCTTGGATACAGTCAGCTCGATATCTCATATAAACCTTTTTTGTATTTTATTGTATATTGATGATATTGTCTCATACCCAGCTATCTATGATCATAAATATATTAGAAACACTTTAAAATGTAACTGCACTTTTGTAAATTGTTTATTTTGATGTCAATGGTATATTTTTGCAAATTTTGCATAATTTGGATTTTTCCCTGTATGTGGAGGAAAACAAAACGATTTTGATTATTTTTTGCGTTTATTGCATTTTTTTCAACTAATTACGGCATAAATCCATACATATTCTTAAGATCTGGGTTATAAAGATTGTATTGATGTATAAACAAATAAGATACTCCAAAAACTGGGACCACAGTAGGTAAAAATGTAAAAATATGCTCAGGCGGACTTGGTCTATGGCAGGTCATAAAGGGTTAAATAGGAAGAAAGAAAGAAAGAAAGAAAGAAAGAGAGAGAGACAGAGAAATTGTACACAAAATGGGCTTTAGACTGAGAATATATAGTATTGTTGGTCACATTAAGCACACATGAGCCATGATAGCACCAGGATTACTTGGCTCCGGCAAGTCAGTCGTTATAACCCTGGGTCCATTTCCATATACAGTAGATCTGAGAGCATTGGGAATCTAAGTGGGCATATCAGTCAGTCATCATTAAATGGAATCATCATCATAATGTCACACTATGATCATGTAACACATAAGGATACTGAGGTATCATTTTGCGAGTATCAGTCCGGCCATCTTTACTTTCTTAACATTACATACTGAAATAAAATCAAACATTTCTGAAGAATCTAAATAGTGTGAGAAGATATGTATAATACTCTGCAAGTTTACAGTGCTTCTTTTCATTTAGGGAAAAGAGAAGATGAATATATCTCTCTAAAAAATGACCTGTTTTTTTTTACCTCTGTCCACTCATAAATTCCACATGTATATGTAATTTGTGTGAATTTAAGACCCAGTTTAATTTTATTGCAAGACACAACAGTGTAATTTATTGTCTTTCTCAAGTCCAGTCTTTCTCTGACTTCTTACCAAAAAAACTGAATTTGATTAATTTATGAGAAGTACAAACTTTAACAAAACTCAATTTATTTTGCACTGGAACTGTTAGAGAAAGCAGACAGAGGCAAGAATTCAGACATTCTACATGCTTGCTCAGGTGAACCTAGCCCAAGTTTTCCCAATGGCATCATCTCACTTAATGTTCCAAAATTTCTTTTGGTTGTATCTCTGAGACATGAGAAGATCCACCAGATGACAGCTGAGACAGCTGTCCAACCTGAAGTTTCAAGTAAGTCAACTTAATTGTGATTTGATGAGAACTTTTTTCTGCCATTTTTCATACTCAACTTCGCTGCTCATCCCAAAAATAACTTTTCGTCTTAAGTGTGGCTCTATTTAAAAGGGTACTAAAATGCTTTCCAAGAGTATAACATTTATTTCTGCAAAGAGTTGTTACAACAGAGAATAAACCAACCAAACATTCATTTCTTTTACAGTTTGTGTTTAATAGACCAATTTAACTATTTCACTAAAATTAGTACCCAAGAATGTATATATATCTATATATATATATATATA
>JAVQJG010097543.1:0-17670 GCA_036024015.1 Craterocephalus amniculus
CAACTCAGGCTCCTTCCCCACCAGAGAGGTGACGTTCCACGTCCCAAGAGCCAGCCTCTGCAGCCGCGGATCGGACCGCCAGGGTCCCCGCCTTCGACTGCCGCCCGACTCACAATGCAGCCGACCCCAACGGCCCCTCCCATGGGTGGTGGGTCAATGGGAGGGGGGGCCCATGTGGCCTCTTCGGGCTAGGCCCGGCCGGACCCCATGAGCAAAGGCCCGGCCACCAGACGCTCGCCCGCGTGCCCCACCCCCAGGCCTGGCTCCAGGGGGGCGCCCCGGTAACCCGCGTGCGGGCGAGGGAAACACAGGTCCTTGGTGTCTCTCCATTTTTGGGGTCTTCGGTCTTAGATAATCATTCCTGAATCATTAGAACCTGTAAGTGAGTGAATTTTGGGGCCCCTAATTGGAACCTGTTACCATTTTTCACATGCTCCACTAGGGTCACAGTATTTGGACTTCACATGTTTTATTAAAAGCAAGTAAGGAACAGTCTCCAGGAGTGAGGAGCGTCATTCTATTTGTAAATATTGGATGAGATGGTGCTGATGTCAAGTTTTGATCACAGTCAGTTGCGCATGTGCTGCTAGATGCTTGTTTCAATACAGCTATCTCCATCAGTAACAGCTCCTCTGGATGAAAGTGAAACATCTTCAAGAAACCAAACACACTCCAGCTGACCTGACTTGCCTGTGTTTGATGAACAATGAAACATGTTACACATTCTGCAGGATGTGTGGCTAAGCCTTACCCACTTCCCACAACTACACCAAGAAAATGAATTTTTGAGAAAAAAATGTCTTCTAAAACTAAGGTCCCTAACATTAACATGCACATAGGCCTTTTAAAGCATTAAATGCCTTATCGTGATTTAAAATGGTGATGCAGTAAATGCAGTGGCTGAGGATTTCTGCCTTAAATCACCACCTGCATCCTCAGAATGCCAAGGTCAAAAACCCTGGTTCTTCCACGTAAACTGTTTTTCAAAACCAATCTGGACAACTTGCTGGTTGGAGGTGTATGTGCTATGGGGATCCAGTGCAATAAGAAGTTAATAAGCTTCTAGGAGAAGTTAGTAGAAAACAGTATAAACAAGGTAAGGGGGTAAGGTCTTAAGGTGAGTTGAATTTCTCCCCACAGCTCTGGAGATCCAGATTTATTTCTTTTAGAGCTCCGTTCGCGACAAAATTAGCCAAAAAACATTGTAAAAATAGGCAATTTCTCTCTAACACTTTCATTCATTAAAGTCCAAACTCATTTGAATTTGTAATATATCAAGTCCATTTAATCTATTTCTGTCAGTGAAATCCTTTTGGTTTATTTGCATTTTTCCCTGAATATAGTTTGAGATTTAAGCATGTTTAACCAAGAATTGCTCATTTGAGGATTTCAATTGATTTGTTTTAAAAAGCAACTTATTTATCAAAATCATTTGTATGAAAGGACCTTGCAAATTGCATGAAACATACAAAGCCGCTGGGAACGAGAAAAGCAAAATTTCGGAGACTGCACGCGTGAAAATGAGAGCATGCGCTCACAAACAATTGTAGAGGCTATTCAGAGGTCAGGAAAATGATCCGTGCTAAACATGCCTGTCAGATCCCAGGGGATGAAACTAGTTGAAGGGGTAGAAAGATTTGGCTCTGAATTAAGTCCATCAGTCTGTCTGCATCTAATGAAAGTTGTATGATGTTAGAGGCCAATGATAGTCTAGGCAGAGTAGAAGGATATATTAGAGGGAGAATAGAAGTCTGGAACAACATGTGAGGAGATGAAGCGAGGGAGATGTGGTTAAGGCACCAGTGGGCTAAATTAGCTAACCTCAAGAGACCCCCACATTCACACCCGCCATTGAAGACTACGTGCATTTGAAAGTGTGTGTGTGGGGGGAGCAAACGTAAGCGTATGGGATGTGTGTGAGTGAGAGGATGACAAAAAACCTCAGAGCTACAACGTGTCTCTGAAGGCTTTTGCAGCTCTAAAAGAGTCACAAAGAAATTCAGTTCAATAATGGAATACAGTCATATATTATCTCACACACACACACGCATGCACACACACACAAAAACCCAGTCTACAGTACATCGCATCCCTGGCCCACTGACTCCCAGTCAGGCTCCGGTGACTTCATGTGATCGATTAACTGCAGAAAATAGACGGGCATCCCATGGTGCACCTGTGCCAGCGGTGTTGTGACACAATCGCTGGAGGCCTGCATTTTTAATGCAGGTGTGCGAGCGTGTGCATATATCTGAAGTTCCGGCTGTGTGATGATTTGAAAATACTTCAGCGTCAAACTCAAACCAGACAAATCTCAGACAGATTTGACATTTCGAGTGAACGTCTGCCTCTGCGGGTTTCTTTCCCTTTTTTTTTTTTTTTCTTTTTAACGACATGTTTTTGTTCGCTGACTATAAAACACAAACATTCATATTGGTGTTGTGGCAAAAATGAACAAAGCAGTGTCATGCAGTTTGGACTAGAGCATTAGATATAAGCAGCCGTGTGTGTGATGGGGGGGTGGGACTGAGCATTAGTTCACTGTATGAAAAGATTAATTTATTCACTGCTTTTGCACAGACGGACAGACAGCTGCAAATGGATGCCAGTGCAGCTCCTCACTGGTAGAAAAACTGAAAAACCTTCTGTCAACAGTAGGATAAATCTATGGACTCTGAGCTCCTGAATTATTTAACCCATCAAAGTAGATGCCTCGATATGGCAGTAAGCATTAAAAACATCAAAGAGATTAAGGCAGCATATGCCATGTAAATCAGTAGCATGTGCTGGCTTCATACAGAACAAACTGGAGCATGTGGACGCATATTTCCTTCCTCGTAACTCTGCAACTCAACCCGATACTATGATAAACGGCGAGAATGTTTACAAGGAAAATACAGCCTCTAGCTGTGTGGCTACCCTCACTGACAAACATACCATGTAGAGATATCTGTAAGCAAACAATGAATTCAGCATCTCCAACTGAATGCTTTGCCTATAACCTTGTGGTCAAACAAAAACAATGTATTATCCTCCCTCATAAGGCATTTTTTATTCAAACTTTATTTCTCCACATCCTAAAGCCATGTCACAAGCCAGATGTCTTCATCTGGTGCATTGCTGTGCTGATAAATAGTGCAACAGCCTTAACTTGCACTGAGAAGTCTGGTGGGTTTGTGTGTTTTTTGTCCCCGTGCATTATTCATTTGCACAGAATACATACAATGGATTGTCCTATAGCTCTTCTACGAGTTGCCAAAATTAGTTTTTGTCTTTGTTGGAGAGTTGGCTCATAATTTGATAGAAGTTAACCGGAACTGTGTGAATGGCATGCAAGTTTTATGACGGGGATGGTTTTGAGTGCATGTGCCGCATTTACAATTCAATCATGCGAGGGAAGTGTTATGCTGTGACCCATGTGGTGAACAACTGGCCACCTGAGTCCACAGCAATTGCTCCTTATGTGTTTTCGTGTGAGCATGCACATCATGGGTGCTTTCCTGACCCTAAGTGTGCAAGCTGGATCTAACTTGCTGAGCCATAGAGAAGATTTACAGCGGCAATATAATTACCTCTCGGTACAGTGCAGTGATTTAGTGTGTGTGGGACCTGTCACCTATGAGGTGGAATGATACAGAAGTGTCACCACAGTTGACAACCAGCGGTTATCTAATGCCCTTCTGAACGTGCTATAGGTGCAGCTTCCATCCTTTTCCAGAAGTGAGCTGATGGTATTGTCACCAGGAGAGACATACTGAGACAGTCAGATGCAGGTTTCTGATAACAAGCAGCAAGAGGGTATGACAGATTACCTGCCATTATGGAAATTAATTTTTCACATCACCGTATGAAGATAAGATACATCTCAATGCCACTGCACCGCATATTTCAGCTCAGCAAACATGCCGTGCATTTATGCAGCCCAGCTTGATGCATGATAGAGCCATGGCTTACAACCACACCTTCTCTTTGCCTTTACAATGCCCTTCATGATGAGTGCCACAAGGACACTCTCCCCCACTGAAATGTCTCCTCTGGGGACCTCATTTATGTTCATCTGGCTTGACGTGAGGAGATTCTGTTTTCCAGACACAGCCTGACATGATAGACAAGGCTATTTATCCTAATACAACAGGGGGAAGCTTCGCCAAACTGCACTTATATAAATCTTGTCATGCTTTATCAGGTATGAAAACATTATAGATCATTTCTTAGGTGTGTGTTAAGTGTTTCTGATGTTTTTCAAGACAGAAATCTGAGTAGAAATGTCTCATTACAGATATTTTCTAACTGCATCTTTGTAAAATGTCTTCAACTGTCCAGCCACTTAAGATGTCTGTTTATTTAAAGTATGTATTTGTGAACTTAGAAAGAGGTGTAGTATCAGTATTCAATTCAATTTACAGCCATTTCAATCTGAATGCATGACTTTCCCACCACCCAAAATTGACATAGGGTAAGTTTGACAATCACATACAAAAATTGCATATTATTGCATGTTTATTTTAGATCCATATGAAAGGAAAATAACAGCCTGTCAGAAGCAAATTAATTGATTAAATCATAGTTGATATTGAGTATATATCACAAAGAATCATGTAAACACTATACTGTAAATTTTAAATTACATGTTATACGTCTGATATAAAAGGTTAGCAGAATAATGACTAAAGATTGAAAATTACAAATCATTAACACTCAGACATTTTCTTTTCTTTGCCCTGTTTGTAAAATTCTAAACTTATTTAAGCCACACTTTGCTCCTTGCTATCTTCAGTTGATTTCATTACAGCATACATCTGCATTAACCGTGTTGCTTTCTATGTTTAACTCACTGTTCGAAAACCTCATGCTTGGTGACATCCTCTGCAGTTTCAGCCAGTGGATTTGAGGCTACACACAACATAGTCAGAGCCAGAGAAACTGTGGGATGTACACAACCATGACTTTGTTGGTCTCCTAAGAGTGGAATATATCTACATAAGCAATATAAAATAAGATAAAATGAGATACTGTTGTCAGGGGAACTATCGTACAAAAGTCATACTTAGACTATCAGTGACTATTCAGACACTTATCAGTTTATTGGCAAATATAGTCTTTTGAAATAATAATTTTTTATTAATTTTAATATTATTGTTATTATTATTGTTGCTGTTAGTGTTGCTATTATTATTATCACTAATAATAATAATAATAATATATTTCTCCTCATCGTCTGGAAAATTTTATTTGACTTAGTAGGAAGCAGGATTAAGGCCCATTAATGCTCCGACGGACGTAATTTGGGACGTCCGTTCCAAACGTCTTCATGCGTCAGTGCCTTCATACTTCCATGCGTCGTTTCTATTGTTACGGTTAACCTCCACTAAGCGGCAGTGCTGAGGGTATTATAAACTCTGCGATACAAAGTTAGATTCAAACATCGATTGGCGGCACAAACGCGCTGCTATTAAGTTGTTTCCAACCACCAACACACCGTGAACACTTGTAGAACTTTATTGGAAAAGCTTGTGCAACTTCTAATGTTTTTTTTCGCTGTCTAAATTCTTCTTCTATGGTTTTCTTCTTCCTGTTAATCTTCTTCTTCTTCCCTGGTTTGTTTCTGCTCCACTATGATCAACACTGACCCCGCGGTTTCCGGTGGTATTACTCCGTCGTCTGCGTCGAGTGACGGATGCGCAAGGAGCCTGAAAACGCACCAAAAACGCACGGATTTGAAGCAGAAGACGGACGAAACTTTCCATGCGTGTGTGTATCCGTCATCTGCGTCGAGCATAAATGGGCCTTTAGACATTCTTGAAATGATGCTAATTCTTTCTTTTTTTATTACATGGCTGCTTCAAAAATGTGACAAAGTTGTCACATTAGAGCGAGAAGGGTGCATTATGGAAAAGGTGACAAACTGAAGCCCTCGGTTTTTTGGTAAAGGAAACTGCTGCACTCTAGGAGAAAAACAACTGCGTCAGATGTCAAAGCACATTTATTGAGAGCACATTTATTAAGAGCATGTGCCTAGCAATTTGGAATGATATTTGGAAAACCTTGATTTGTAGATATGCTTTGCATACTGCAGAAAATGTATTAAACTTCCTTCACCTCAGTCTTGATCTCAGCCTTGAAACACACTGTAATGCATCATTGCATCTTCCTCCTTAAGCTCTTTCATACTATAAAATGATTGTTCAAATATCATTAGCTGGGCCAGGCCTGCTTTTTCATAAGCGCAAACATGTGTTAAGGCTGACCCTGACTGGTTGCACTCCTTACGTGTTGTAAACTTTACGTGTACGTATCCAACTGCTGAGCAGAACATATACAGCAAAAGTCTCTTAATTTTCTTTTCATTCCTTTCTCTTCTGTTTTGTGAAAGCAAAACTCACAGCCTGACACAGCCAAACATCAACAGTAATTTATCAATTAATTGATGATTATTTACAAAAGTAACAACCAACAGATTCCTAAAACTGTAAAACTCTAGCTTGTTACTCTGCTGCTCATTGAGATGTACATACACCAGCACTTTATTATACATTCTACAAACACCCACACATGGGCAAGGGAGTAAAGTATCTACATATTTGCCAGAATACGGATGCACAGTTTGAGATAGTTGTTACTATAATGTACAGTTTATACTCCCCAGTGTTATCCACTGTGTAAATAATAAAGAGTGAAAATATTATACGAGAACTTTGGTCTTCACCCTGAGGCTGGGTCTTAACCTTCAATGAAATACTACATTGAAAAGAACACATATACGTGTATGCACATATACAGTATTTAAATCCCACATGCAGATTGACTACTATTAGAGAATCTGGGAATGTAACAACTAAAGAATACAACAGTTTGCCATGAAAGTGGACGTGCATTTGTTTGTATGATCAAGGGGCCCTTGTGCCAGCAACAGCTTCCAGTGGCCAGAACGTATCCCTAAACATCCCCAACGACTGTGTGTGTCATGCTGACCACTGAGTGACAGCCACTCATGGCCTTGCAAAGTCAGTTATCCTTCAAAACAAGTCTGACCAGCTCATCTCGCCCTTCTCTCCCTGCCTCTTGCTCTCTTTTTGTCAGTGCACATTAGCATCACCAGCCGGTGTGTGGCAATTAAATACATCCCTGGGCAGTTAGGCCTTATTTAGAAATTATTATAAGACAAGAAATTTTCGCCCCATGAGTTCAGCGAAATTGCATGGGAAAGCGTACCTGTGTGTCTGCATTCGTATGTGTGCTATGGGTGTCTGTGTGTTCTTTCCTTTCACCAGCAGTCACTCTGTTCCTCTCATCCATGGCTGTTTGCCTCCCAGATAGATCCTTCTCAGACAGTCTCAAGCAGGGCTGTGGAAACTCCCCTCCCTCCTTCTATCCTTCTATCCCTTCCCGCATGTCGAGTAGAGATGGTATCATCTACATGGGCGAGTAATGGAGCAGCGGGGAGACACCATGGTCAACAACATCTTTGGTGTGTGTCTGTGTGTTTTTGAGGGTGTTGGACAAATGGATGTGGCATAAAAAGAAGTGGTCAACTGTGCTTTGGTGCCTTCCTTGTCCTTGACTGGATGCTGTGTGTGTGTGTGTGCATGTGTAAGTATAGGTACATGTGTGTATGTATGTGTGTCCATGCGATGTTTAGGATTAATGGATTAGTGACCTCCCACAGGCAGAGATTCTTATTCCCGTATCAGTTTCCTACTGTTTCCAATTTCTAATCTTATTGATGTTATCATTCTTTTGGTAAGCAACATGAAAGCATAGATCCATACTGACTTGAGTATCTCAGGCTACTGATGGTGTCATGGTGTGGATGAAATTTTTCTACCCCACTTTGGGTACCTTTTGTATCAGTTGAGCATTGTTAAATGAACATTGTCACAGCCTACCTACTGTATAGTGTTGCTGGACATGTTCATCATTTTATGACCACAGTGTACCCATCATCTGATGGCTACTTCCCACAAGATTATTCACTATACCACACTAAAAGTTCAACATGACCATGAGGTAATTGTACTCAGTCTCCATAATCACTAGATCTCAATTCAATAGAGCAGCGTTAGGATGCGGTGGTACTGTATGAGTGATATCCATCATGGATGTACAGTCGACAAATCATCAGTAACTGCATGATGCTGTCATGTTAATATGGAGCAATCTCTCTGAGAATATTTCAGACACCTTGATGAAACTATGTTACAAAGGTTTAAGGTAGTTTGTAGAGTAAAATGGGTCAAGTACAGTGATAGAAAGGTGTTCCTCAGAAGTGACTGAGTGTAACATAACATGATAAATCAAAAGTCTTTACAATGACAAAGCTTGAACAAAGGCTTGGAGCTTTGAGAGTTTTGATAATTTACTTAAACGTCACAAAAGTTTTCAGACCCTTTGGGATGGTTGAGAGAGTTAAGCTCTGAGCCATCCAACTTCAATCATTAGTCATTATGAACCTTATACAACTTAACTGGAGTCCAGCTATGCCAAATTGAATAAATTGGACACAATTAAGAAAATACAAACTGTCTATATGAGGTCTTGAAGTTGATGCTGTATGTCAGACAGAAAATCAAGCCATGAAATGGGGAGAAATGCCTGCAGACCTGCAAGACAAGTTTGTCCCAAGGCATAGATTTGGGATAGGATACAATGAAATGTCCAGAAGCACCATGTCAATGAGCTTTGTGGGCAGTGGCTTTGTGATTTTCTTACTTTTTGTATTAAGATGAATGTGAGTCTGTATGCAGCTTTGTGTAGCGCTGTTGTCCAAGCCAAAATATCTCCTCAGGGACACTAAAGTTTATTTGATTTTCATTGTCTGTGTGAACAAACAATTCATCTGGTTCTTTTTGGAGAGATGGTCCATACTGATAGGCCACTATCAATTTTCCAAAGTGTAACAGAGTGACAAATTTTTAGCAGAGGATTACCAACAGTAAACAAAGTGTTGAGTCTCACTTCATTACTACATTCCCCACAGTAAACAAACACTGGCAGCATCATACTGCGGGGATATTCTTCTATCACAGGAGAGTGAAAACTTTCCAGGCGGTTGTTTTAGCTTTGACCTTGAGTGTGGGCTGATTAAAAAAAAATTCAACTCCAGTTTTGGAAGGCATGGGCTAAACGTGGGAGGGTCTAAAGGCTTTTCATCACATTGAACGTTGATATGTCTTGTGGTCTTCTAATAAGAGATAAAAACATAGAAATAATAGAACAAAAGAAAGGGGATGAAAAACAATCTTCAGTTACAGATTTGCAGTGAATTACAGACTTTTCCATTAGATAATTTGTGTTGATTTAGTGGTTTCTCTGACTCTTTTTGCACTTCAAATAAATATGTAAATGCCCAATTGTCTGAGCAACCTTGAATAATGATCCCATTAGCCTTTTAAAAAAAATAATTGTTAGTGGACCATTAGTGTATTATTACCTTTTTTTAATCCCATTTTTGGAGTATAGAGTAATTTGCATATTTAATGTGATGTTTGGGGAACTGAACTTAATCACCAATGATTCTGCCTAATGTCTCAGCAAGCTTAAGTGTGTGCTTACATGCTAATGAATGAGTTTTCATCAAACAAATAACAAACACAAGGATTCAGAAAGGGAAGGGAAAAACAAACAATTCTTTCTCACTGCTCATAATCCTTCCAGGCACTGAGTTGGATAAAAAGTTTATGATGCATAAAGCCATTTTATATACAAATAACAGGTGAAATAAGAGGATAGGAGGAGAAAAATAATTTTTTGTTCTGCAGGGGACATAAAGCAAGGTATGCTTTCCTGGTCTTGCAGGAAATAAATGCGTTTGGGATTTATCGATACAGTGGCTGTTATAGGCCTAATGTCACAGTCCAGCGGTTACCCATGGCGGATTTAAGACTCAGGGAGGAAGAAACACTCATTGTCTCCATCTCAGTCTTGTTTTCCCTTTCTTTCACAGTCTGCTGTAAATACGCTTACGCCTCTGCAGCCAGTTCTCACACAGACGTGATCAAGTGAAACCGGACTGGAATTTCAGAACGCAAAATTCTGTCCTTTTTTTTTCTTTTTTTTTCCCTTTTGATGAAAGAAACATACACTTGTGCCAGCACCCTCAGCAATCCTAATCTATCATTTGTGTTAATGGCACTACGCTTGGCACAGCTCTTCCTCTTGTCTGTCACTTGTGTACAGCTGCCTCAGAAATGTGTTTTTGTTTTTATGATGGTAAAATATTCACGAAAATAAAAAAATAGCTGTGAAAGCTTCCTATATAATCCCCCATAAACTGATATCTAAATCCATCACACGCTTGTGTGCCCAAACGAGCGCACACCCCCGTGCAATGAGAGCTGACACCCTCAAGGGCACTGGGAAATGAATGACAGCAGCACCTGCAGGTGTTTGTCCTGGGTGCCAAACATCTTGCTCAGACACCAACAGATATGCAAGCGTAGACTCCCATGGCGCGTTTGTACTCACATACACACACACACACGCACAAATCTACCAGACTAATGCTGCGGTTTGAGAGTTAGGATCGATCGGCACTCGTCAGCATGTCCTCTATAACAAGCACTGTCCCCAAAAGGACTGCAGCAAGCCTGTCAGGGAAAGAAGCCAAAGAGGTTAGAAGGGACAGGTGAAGTCTGCTCTTCAGAGCTACCACGGATCATCCAGAAGACTGCGTCTTTGTGAAATGTCACATACAGATGTGACTGCGTTGCTTAATTCCTGCAAGAGTTTTACGGTTTCAAATTTTTCTGTGTCCTCTGTAAACACCACATGAAGATTGTGAACGAGGCCAGAGTGGATGGGACCGAAGCGCGGGCTCTCATGGTAATTACGAAGCATCGCGGCACGAGGCTAACGAGTCCAGATCTGCCCCAAGTCTGCCTGCTATGCAAATTTTCCTCACACCAGCAATGAATCAAAGGCGTTGCAAACCAATGTTTCTTTTCGCAGCACTTTAGCAAAGCCATCATTCACAAAGGACGTACCAAAGGCACCCACACATACACACAGTGAATGTACACAAACTTCATCAGAACAGCCTCGCACTATTTTTGATTTGATGTTGCAATGAAATTTCCTTTTTTTTTTTTAGAAAAAAAACATCCTTTTTTTTTAGAAAAAAAAAAAAGGATGTTAAACTCTTTCAGTGCATGTATTAGCCTATTAAATCCACAAAGAAAATATCTGCGTGAGTGTGTGGGTTCATGCTTTTTTCTATTAGTGTGACACTTCAGAGGACAATGGCCTCGAACACTGAGTCAACAATAACAAGGCTCCGGAGACAAATTTCTCTAACTTGATGTTCTTGGCAGAGAAACAAAGCAACATAAGACAGATCTCTACGCTCTCTCTCTCGACATCTCTGACCTCATGGCATCCCGGTGTTCCCTCAGCATGGATTTTTAATGCCCAACAAATAAATTGATTCTTTGTTACCAAGATGAAAAGTGGGAGGGGTCGCAGAGTTGAGGCTTTAATTGATGGATGGAGGCATAAGTGCACAGACAGACAAAAATGTTTTCAAGCCAGCGGATGTCCTTCATTCTTATATCCCTTTATGTGCCTCTGTCTCTGTCTTGGTTCTCTCATTATCTTGTGGCTCTGTCAGGCTTGTAGGTTTGCCTCTGGGGGCTGAACTGGCAGAAGTAACAGTATGACAGTAATTTGCTCAAATGGAAGGTTAGACAGGCTCGCCTCTCGTTTTAAAAGGTGCCAATCGATGTAAAAGGTGCGCCTTTGACACCACAGCTAGTTATGCGGCACCTGTAGAGAGAATTTGCCTGTTTTTTAACTGACTAAATGTATCTTTTAATTGGGTGTTTGCAGAGTAAAAATTGCACTCAATTATGCATGCAGACAAAGACCAGTGAACAAATTGGTGCGTTTTCAAACGCAGGCATATATTTGTGAACTTGTAAATTACCCACCATGAGCACCAAGCATCCATGTGTTCACATGTCATAGTGGTGTGGACACACTAACAGATCTGGCAGGGTTTTAAGCCTTTGTCAGATTAATAGCCGCTTTCTCTTGGTGGTCAATAAATGCTGTGGGGAGTTCCCTAAAGGCTTAAGGAAAGATCTCAGTGTGTATGTGTGTGTGTGGACATTTAACAGACCTCATGGGTCAAACTGTCACCGCAAAGATGGTTAAACAGTTGCTTGGCCAGCGGGAAATCAATGCAAGGTGATGAGGCTGCTGTACAGTATGTGTGTGCGTGCCTATATGTTTTTTTCTTTGTAACATACATGCAAATGTTTAACTTTTATTTACATTGAGGGAAAACACGGACATAAATCTTAGTATTGAAGTGACAGCCATAAATCAATTCTATCCTGCAGTTTTAGTCATTAAAGGAATACTTCACACTCAGAGTGATGTGCCTTCATTTTCTACTCACCCCAATGCTGATTAACACTCTGGAACACTTTTTTAAATATTTAACATGCAAGCGGAGATGTGGAGAGATTATCGTTCTACATCAATTCTGTAGGGTGATGCTGAACAGCGCCAGTTCAAAAAGGTCCATAAAAGTCTACAAAAATTGACAATATTCCTCCACACTTCTCGTCCAATGTAATCCAAGCGTCCATAATCTACTGGAAACAACATAATTTGGTATATTTTTAGAGCCCAAACCGTAGCATTTTGTTTTTCCTGGATGCGCATTCAAGATGCTATGGAAGCCGCGGCAGACTAGGGTTAGCCAGTACACCTATAGTAGCCAGTAGGCTGAGAATCTGTGGAACGTGCTGTCACCTGTCTGCAGCAGCCAACATAGCATCTTGAATGCGCATCCAGGAAGTACAATATGCTACGGTTTGGGCTCTAAATATATACTAAGTTTTTTGTGGACTTTTATGGATCTTTTTGCTTGGACCCTGTTCAACATCACTGTAACGGAATTGATGGAGAACAAAAACCTCCCCACATCTTCAGCTGTGTGACAAATATACAAAAAGTGTTCCAGAGTGTTAATCAGTATGAGGGTGAGTAGAAAATGAAGGCACATCATTCTGAGGGTGAAGTATTCCTTTAAAGAAAAGATTGAAAACATCAAAATTTTCTAGTTTCTCTCTATTACATTCAAATTTGAGCTAAATTCTTTGCACATCAAAAATATCATGTAAAGTAAGCTCATTAGCAAACAAAACTTGGATCCAGATGTCACAATGTGGAGGTGGGAAGACTGGAACCTCAGCTGCCCACACCCACACTGTGAAGCTCCATTCCTTTGATGTTTGAAAGCAGTGGGCCTGCAGGGGGTGTCGAGGGGTCAGGGTGCTGGTTTTGAAACATGTGGCATAGTCCTGCTGCAAATTTGGGCTGGAGATTGCAGGATAGGAGAGCTCGAAAGTTGCTCTGCCTTTCCCCGTGCTTCAGGGTGTGTCGGAGCTCCAGTTTGAGTCTCCGCTAGTGAACCCTGGTTGTTTAAACAAGCCCCAGCAGTCCTCATTACCCTCTCCCCAGGCACTTTCACGTACACGAAAAGCAGAGCAGTACTTGTGGATGTGAGGGGGAAAGAAGGGCTTGCACACAGACAGCTGTTGGTTTAAATGAAGTGTAACACAACTGTTTGCTTTTTATGGGATGCTGCTCCATCCCTTTTGAACCTCGTGGCTTAAGGGGTCGTTACCACAGTGATGGTTGTAATGATGCTCTGAGTGCCCAAGGGGTTGCCGAGCCGACACTCCATCTACAGATCTTTTCAAAGCTGATATTCATCCCACAATATCATGTCTCAACTGATACAAAATTAAATAATGAACGCAAACCCAGCTTCACTCAGCCAAGCATGGGAATTGCACATGATGATTTCAGTGGTTGCTTATGTATGTGTGTGTGTGTGTGTTTTTGTGTCGTTTTTTTTTTTTTAACATGCGCCATTACAGCACATTCTGTGATTTAAGTACTTAAGTGCAGCTATTTGAGCTCTCAACACCCTCAGCCTCCAGAGTGTGTAATCGCTGCTTTAGGTGAGCTTAGTTAAGCATGTGTCCCCTCCTCACCTCAGCCTCCCACCACTTTCTTTTCCTGCCTGTTCTACTTCTTCCATTTTGCTCCCCAGTTTTTTTTTTTTACAATTCATTTATTTATCACAGGCTCTGCTGAATACCTCCTTAAAGCTAGATTCATACTCGCACGGCATACTGGTGAAATGTGCTTTTTGCTCAGGCTGTAGCTCAGCGGGAAGAGCAGTCGTCTCCCGACCAGAAAGTCGGCGCTTCAATTCCCGGCTTCCCCCTAACTACATGTCTAAGCGTCCTCGGGCAATACACTGAATCCCACGTTGCCTTTTGATGGGCCTATCGGGGTATGAATGTCGATGGAAGCACTTGGATGTATCAATATATCAAAATAAAAGTGCTGTATCAGTGTGTGAATGTGACATGTAGTGTCAAAGTGCTTTGAATGGCCATGTGACTATAAGAAGCGCTTTACAAGTACAGTCCATTTGCCATTACTCGAGCGCTGGGTTACTTTGTCTCCTGTGGTTATCACCAAAAACTGTGAGAAGCTCCAGAAATCTGTAAAAACCTTTTGTCACTAAACAACCAGTCACAAGAGAGTACTTCTGCAAAAGTGCCCTGCAAGCAGGGGGCTGGATAAGGTGTGTATCAAGCCCCCTTGGACCTACCTGGAGCTTACGGAATGCTGCATAAGTATAATTGCTCACACACATAGTAGCTCTCTATTCTCACCTCCTTTCTTATTCATCTTTTTTTTTCTCCTCTACCTCCTTGTTCCATGACACACCACCTTTGGGAGCTTCAGATGGCCCTCGGCTCAGTTGATGCCTGTGGAGATACTGAGCTCTGTGTGAGGCATCTGAGAGCAGTTTTAGTGGGTGAGGCAGCAAGATAACAGTAGACTTTAATGTTCGGGGGGCGCAAGCACTTTAAAAATTCTTATCTTGAAACAAAAATAAACAAAAAAGCATAAACTTAATGTATGTGACGCACCAGATTTTCTTTTTCTCACGGTTTAGTCTCAAAGATGGCAGCGAAGCTTGGGGAGTGTAAGTGAAAGATTATTCAGCTTCTCTGTTGTTAGATTTGTATTTTCTATCTAAGTGGAAAAGCGAGGTCCAAATTCTGCTTCTCAGCAGTGTGGGATTTCTGAAATGACTAAGTACACATAGATGCACCCCAGATATGACTTTTTTCCTTTTTTAGACGTCCAAAAGAGTTAACTTTTCTTTGAAGTTGAGTGGAAAGTCATAATGTGCTAAAGTTAATCGATGTGACTTTAAGCAATAAGAAATGGAGTGATTAATTAGCACAGTTTAAGCTGGCATAGAAAAGTTTGGAGAGAAATGTGTGGGCACTAAAACAGGGGAAGGTGAATACTGTAGTGTTGTGAGAATATCTGTAAAACATGATTTGAAATAAATGGGGATGCAGCAGGGTTGGAGGCTTGTATTCAAAGAAGAAATCAAACCTGAAAGTTTCAGTCACCATCATATCTTAAACCTGCAGAACAAATGTGTTGTTGCGTCTGTATGTGACTGTCTGTGTGGGAGTAACACATACACGAAGTATACATGTACACATACATCTACAAATATGTCACTGCATGGGGAAGAAAAGTCTGTTGACATGACAGTGGGATGGGGGGAGGGGGTGGAGTTGAGGGATCAGATAATGCCATGATAAAGAAAGTAGATTCTTATTCACTCCAGGCGCTGCGGTAAATTTTCATGGTGATGATGCAATGTGGTGATGGCAAACCCACCAGCTCCCCAATCCTCAGCTGTCCTCATAACACATCATTAGAAGAAATAAAACTGACTGTTCACATGGGTCTTAGGTGACAGTCACAAACACACATAATAATCGAGTCAGTTTTTCCTGAAATTGCAAAAAACATGTTTTTATTTTCTTGCAATGGTTGACAATCCTGACTTCACAGTTTAATAAAAAAAAACATTTTTAATCGTGCACCATCTGTGGAAACTATAGGAGACCATAAAGCAAATCTAAAACTGTGAAGCTGATTGTTGTCATGATGAATCATTTTTCTCTGTCATTCATTGGTAATTATGTTTTTAATTTTCTTTTGTCCTCCACAAGAATTTTTTCTCTTATGTAACCATGAAGGTATTTCTGCCTACATTTGAAAGCCTATCAAAAATCTTGCCACATGCTTTGATTTGACTAAAGATTCTGACTAATTTGGGTTGTTTTGCAATTCAATGTGTTATCATTCTGAGCTATATGCACTTTCATCTAGCTAAATATGTAAAACTATGTGTCTTTATTTCTGCCATGTGTCAAAACTAGTCTGATGAGGAGCCTTGTGACAGTCTCTTGCAAAGTTATTCTTTGTTTTTTATACAGTTTTGGAAGTGGGACACATGGAGTTATGGGCTGAAACTGAGAAAATAGATGAGGACAGGGAAGAGAGAGTTTAATTACTTTTGTTTGCTTTACTCTTCCTGAAAGGTGGGAGAGGAGTGTAATTGAGAGGTGATGGAGTTAAGAACAGAAGCTGCAGATCAAGAAAGACTGAGTGGTCCGAAGGTCATGAAAGTGAGAGAATAAAAAAATCAAACCATGACAACAAAGTATAGCAAGCAGGCGTGAAAGTTGCTGGTAGTGACTGGGAGAAATTGTGGTTGAGGCGGCATTTCTTATGCCTTGAAGGAACAAAAGTGCAAAAGCTGACTCCTGATTCTCTTTTCTTTTTTAGAAAGCAGGAAGAGAGCTGGAAATATACACAATAATGAGTGATCAAGGCTAATTTCTGCATAATGATGCAGATATCTGAATAAAAGATAAAAGACAAAAGCAAGAGGAGCAAAAAAGAAAAAGGAAAAGAAATCAACACACAGCTGCACAATAATTACCTTATTCCTTTAATACCAGATCATATAATCCATGTCAAATTTTGTTCTTATGTACGATTAAGCCACAAGAAATTGAAATTAAAGACAGGAAGTGGCAGGGATTGTCTTTTCCAAAGGAGACGGCTCATACTGTGTTTTCATCCAGCATGTAATCATGCCGCTAAGTGATGGCGCTCACTCCACAGGACCGAGGGTTTGCCTCCCACTGGGACTTGCTGTGAAACACTCTTGTGGTACCACAAGGTATTGTGGTAGAGAGTATGGGATCAGAATCATGCCAGAGACAGGTTGTGCGTACAAAAAACTTTTGCATGTAAAAATGATGTTTTGAAGTTGTAGAAAACGAGTTGTGCTTGTGGAAAAAATCCGAACCTGCAGAATCATTTTGTGTCTGTGCAAGAAACCTTTGTCTGCAAAATTGTCATTGGTAAACATGTAGATCTTGTGTTGCACTTGTTTTTTTCCTCTGTGCGTGTGCAAATTGAATTTGCACCCATAAAAGTTTCGCTGTACAAAATATCTGGACGAGTGCGGTACCCAGTGTTCGTGTGCGACACTGCACCTACGAGCTCGCAAAGCAAAAACTTAAAAGCACAAAACCTTTTTACAGATTGAATACAAGTCAGATTCGTGCCACCAACAGCCAATCAGGACGCTGCTTACTGGCGAGCCTAACAGCCAATGATTGGTGACGCCCGGAATGGAATGCGGAACCCACGTGGGTCATGGAGCTGCCGACAGTTCCACCATTAACTGCCATTCATTTTCGGTATTTTGGGAGCATTTTTCAGGTAAGAGGATTAAATTACTACATTTCCTGTAAT
>JAVQJG010097548.1:0-12972 GCA_036024015.1 Craterocephalus amniculus
TGAACGGACCAGTGGTTACACCGTGGTCCATGGCAGGACCAGTGGACAGACCACTGATTCAGTCGCCCCCTAGAGGCACGGACCACTCATTACACCGTGGTCCGCAGCAGGGACCAGTGGTCCGCACCAGACCACCATTTTCGCTACAACCCCTGCTGCATTTTAGCTTTGATTGTGTTCTTAACAGTGACTGGATGTCATCAGGAGACAAAGAGCTAGACAGAGCTACCTGTTGCAGGTCACTTATAAGTGCATACTTGTCTTCTATGATAGTATTGCACAGGTCCCGTTGGCTGTTTAAGATTTTCTTCTGGTCCACATCTGTCGCTTTTTCACTCAAAGCTGACCAAGCTCTTTCAAGCTCCTTAGACATCTCCTCGCTGGACTTGAGGGCATTCTCTATCCACACTTCTCTGAATAACAGAAATTGTGTTTTTTAAAGGATCTATGACAGTGAAAGGATAATGGTGGTATTGTGATTACAGTAGGGTGACTTTGGACACTGGTTGTAGAATTTAAAGATATTATTACCTAAGTTGTTGAGCTTCTTCCAGCTGTGTCCTTTGCCGCACAACTTCAGCATCAGATGCAGGTTGGATATTGGACAATAAAGTTGGCAGATCTCTCTGCAAATTGATCATCCTCTGTAGAAAGATCATTCATGTTAATGTAGATTATTTGGTCCAAAGAGAAAAGTAACTGAAGGAAAATGAAACGTTAGTTTTCTCAAAATACATATACATAACCTATATATTCCTAACTTCTGTATTCGTATTTTTCAGTTTTGTTGTTGAATGTACAACTGAAAAGTTATTTTTAGATATACTGATATAAAGACTGGAGACATAATTGATGCAAAAATAGAGTTGTCACTCGTAAAAAAGAAAACCGTATCTATCTAATCTATGTAGTTCCTATAGATCACCAACTCAATTAAATTACGTACAATAGCGCTGAGATCCAAAAACTACAAATTGCTAATATCTTCTCAATGGTCTGCCGTTGAGTAAACCAAAAACATAATTAAAAACATACATAGCCCTCATACATACAGTACATAGTTAGATAAATCAAAATAGACTTGCAATATAGATTCAACTATATTACTAATCACAGAGAGCACAAGAAAGTCAATGGGACTGGCACCTTTTTATCGTCCTGGTCCTCCATAGCGAGATTTTCCATACTCTTTTGAATGGAGACCCTGACAATGAATAACGTTGATCAAGCATAATCAGAAAATAAATTTTAAAAAAAGCAACGATCAGTCTTTCCAGGATTTATAACCGTTGTATATCGTTGGATACCCATTGATGCTTCGCTGAAGTCACTTACTCGTCTTCGTTCTTATTTTTGGACAACACGGATGGTTCTCGCGCTTTATCTGCATCTTTATAAGCCTCTTCCATGTCCAAAGTATTCTATTTTAAAGTTGCTGATAGAAATGTTGAAGTATTGGCGTGATGAAAAATTATACAATTAGCTTCGCACTGCCGTCCTCGGTTTAGTATACGTTGCTATGGTGATCGTGAGAGCTAGGAATGCTGCCTTTAATTTCCCTCATAAAGTAGGAGACCTCAGCTTCTTTAGCGAGGAGTCAGCGTTATACAATAATGTCTGTTTTTATTAAATGGTTGATTCAGTGGTAGGCTAATGAAAACCTTTTTGGACTACTTAAATATGTTGAGATAATGTTTTCTGGACTTCATGTTTCTCCAAAGTTGTATCTTTAGAGAAGAAATACATTCCAATTCTATTTGATACACTTTAGTTAAACCAACATCTTTCCATCACATCTATATGTCAATTCTTTTTCACCTTGTAAAAAAAACTTGAAAGTCGATTAAAAGTCTAACAATGACCTTCCAAGCAGAGCAAGTTTATTTGTAGGCTATAGTGGACTATCGTGTTCAAAACAATTCAAAGTGCTTTACATAAAACATTAAAAGCATAATAGATAGTGCAAACAACATTTTAATTAGTAAGATGCAGGCATAAAATCACAATAAAATATTTTTTTAAATAAAAAATAAAGAATGAGCCTCTTATGATACCTGTATTGTCTTATTTCTGCCGTCTGGAGGCTGACGCTAGACAATATCATTGATGTAATTTCTCAAAACAAACTTTAGGTGGCGCCATAACCTCGTGATCAAAACAAATCTGCTTCCACATGCGAATATGATTGAAATGTTTAGTGTTTCCTTACAGTGTCTCTCAAACAAACGTGCATATAAGCACAAAGGCCTAAAGACTCTAGCACTCACTCCGGGCTTCCTTATAACGCAAATTAGAGATAACAAATGTCTCCTCAAGCTGATAACAAGATGGGCACTGCCCGGCTGCAAGCACAAACAAACTCCCACATGGGTCAGATGTTTTTGCCCTGAAGAGCGACCCCCCATGCTTTCACATCTCACCCCCTGGGGCACTTTGCCGCTCTTTTGCCCTCAAGTGGCCTTGCCTGCTGTTGAGCCACAAGGGATGCAAGTCAGCCAGCAAAAGTTTCTGACATATGATCCAGCATCTGTGATGTCACCAACAGCTGACTTGTCATAAGACCTTTGAGAAAAGGGTGGTGGTGTTGGGGGGTTGTTAAGGATTGAATGAGGAGAAGGCCTTATTTTCAGTGGAGCTGGAACTCTGAGTGCTTTCGCTTCAAGCTGCTGAGATTACAAGCTGAATGACTGCTATTAGAGATTGATTCTATAATCTATCATAATACCATAAGCTAGGGCTTGATAGACTTTGACCCTACTCGCAGGTGTATAATAAGCCTCATTCACTCTGCATACACCCGGTAAGAGATGGTGTATGTGTATGTGTCTGTGTGTGTGTGCTAATTCCCACCCCCATTGAAATATGTTCATTCCTTGTTTAACAAAGCATCATATTCATCACTCAGGGGTTGAGAGGTGCATAATCTAAGCCTGACCTTTAGCCAGTTAACTAAGTGACAGCTTAAAGTTTTGCTGGTGGGGTTTGCATAACATTGTAAGTTGTCACTAGCAAATTTCCTAATATTGACAAATGGGACGGTGCTGCTTTCAAATAATAGGATGTACCTCACAGAATACATGGAGGATAATTGCAGAAAATACAGAGGCATTTAGTCTAGAGGAGGCCATGACCTCATCAAAGAAACAGCACAACATAAGATTTTATAAATGAGAACAGGCCAAACTCACAAACAAGTTGAAGAGCATACTCCTCTACTTCAAATATGAAATGCACTGGCCTTGTCTCAAGGCAGCTTTTGCAAATGGAAGTATGTTTTTTGCCATTTGCGGATTGCAAACAGGAGCAAAACATAACTCTGCTGCCCAGATCTGGAACTGTTTCAATTCATTTTGAATTCTTAAGAGTTGAGAAAAGAGCAAACACAGTTGTAGATGTGACATTACAGAGGCAAATGTTACTGCAGTTAAGAATCAAAATACTAACTGAATAGTTTAATATCTCACTATTGTTGTAAATAAAATCACTCAAGGCTTGTGCAGAGGATGTCTTCTTTCAGTCACCATTTTCAGGTGTTGTTTCTTTTAGTATTGTTCTTTAAGCATCAACAACCGTCAGTTCAGCTTTAGTAGCCAAGAGTTCTCTCCTGAGCTTTAGATAAGTCAGCAAGTTCATATACAATCTGAGCTAAGAATTCTAAAACTGAAATGAATGAATACAATTTAATAACTCAGCGTACCTTTAAGAGTCTGCATAAGTCATTAGAAAATCCTATACCTTTTAAATTACTGTACTATAAATAAATAAAACTTTTGGAATGTAGAATTAATTGAAAGAATGTATGGCTTTCATAACAATGTGCACAGGGACGTAAGGACATGTATTACAAGGACAAGACTGTTGATACACTGAAAGTAATGAATTATTGTATGCAGGATTAGTGTTTCAAAGCAAAGCCATGTAAGAACAGTGTTGCCACAATAAATTGTAAATTATTCTGCAATTATTACATGCATGTCTCATTTTGTTTCAGTTTGGAATTAACTGAGATTTTCATTGTACCTCCGCACTTTTTTCACTCTAATCTAGCTGGTAATTAGAGCAAGAGAGTCAAGATCAGGATGTGAGTCACTTTAAAAAAAAATTTCTTCTACATAAATAACCACAGTTACAGAGAAGTTGTGATTTTGGTTTTGTTTGTTTCTTTTAGTTTTAAAACAAAGACCTTTTTTAAGGAATGTCATCATCACGGTATTAGACTATAATCAGTGCATTTTTTCTACATTACAGTAAGCTTACCAAGATGCGAAATAAGCTATCCCCATTGTTGCAGTGTGGTATGAACTACAGAGAAGAGTGAGATTTTTCAAAATTGAAATGAGTATGTTTATTCACAGGTAACAAAAGAAATTGCTCTTTCACAGTGACAATGGTGAGTGCCATATCTTCTTCAGGTGAAGTGTTGTGAATCCATTGTTTAGGCAATGCAGTCCATTAACAAATTTAGTTATTTACATATTCCATTTATATTTATTTTGCTGCATGTTTTAGTGGATGTTTCTTCTTTTGGAGTTTTTTTTTCTTTGAAAATTTGCAGTGGGACAATGAGGCTTGTGATTGTAGCTACTTTGCAATTAGCAATCTTATTTGTTGCAGGTTTTCTTGTTTGTTTTATTTTGTTTGTTTTTTATGAAACAGACTTAACCAAAAGTAGTTCTATCAAATAAGCCTATATTTTGAGAAACTGAAAAAAGTCTTCTTTGAATAATGATAAATAAATCATATGGTGTGTCCACAAAAATCAATTAAAACGTTGCAATGATTTAGAATGTATTGACTCCCTGTCATTAATTGAAATTTAAATGGTAGAATGCTAGCTCATGATTTTTTCTGAGCTACCAGCCACAGCCAGGTCATTTTCTACATAATGTTGTCACCTTTTTTTATCTGTGGCACAACAGACCTCTCAGGCCAGACCACATACAAGGCTACATCATTTTTCTGAGCGTTAACAGTGTGGACGGACTAAGGGATTATTGCATCTTAATTATAATAATAATCCGGAAACAATAAGCTGCTATGTAATGCCCACTAAGAGAAATCATTTTCTGACTCCAAAATATTTCAAACTGAGTGGATTTAACCATTGTGAGAGGATAGGCATCCGTGATTGGAAGTGTTTCCTCAAGTGGCAGCCTCATAAGTTATGTTTAATTATTTGGCAATTTGATTACATTTGGTGACATGGGTTAAAAAAGGGGAAAAAATGTAATTCTCTTTTTTCTTTTGGTCTACCTAGAGTGGAGTGAGGTACAAGGTATTAGGTGATGAATCATTAATGTACAGGGCACCACTCTGAGTCAAGAGCAGGTATGTTTTGGAAAGAGCAGTAATTATCAAGAATGAACTAGTTGACCTAATCAGTCGTGTTCAGAAAGGAAGGGATGTACACGCTTTGCAGTTACCATGAGGTAGATCTATGTTTATAAGTTAATACTTTCAAATGAGATTCCCTCCTATGTGCATAATGTCATAATGTGTTGCAAGTTTTACTTCAGTGGGTATGGCCTGCCCCGCACTGGTTATTATTTTTAAGGTTCCCTAATGTTGATTTTTAAGCTTGTACTGAAATGATTAGTTAAAACACAGTATCTCCTTGTTTTGAGTCAATTCAGACTGACATGGCCTGTTGCAAAACAGATAGGCTAGTAGAGATAGTATAATAAAGGCCTTGTAATGGGACAGAAGTGTTTCCATGTGACTGGATTGAATTGTTGCACGGAAAATAAACATGCATAATCATCTTAGATGTCAGTACATGGCATTTATCTTTCACCAGACAGTGGCACACTTTTCTAGACACCCCCTACACCTCTGATAAACATCCATCACCGTCACATACATCAAAGTAATCTGCAGTGTGGTAAGCTCAGCTGCAAAGGCCCCAGAAATGATTGAGTAATGACCAAGCCTGCCTTCCTTATCTGACTTAAATCCTATTTAGAACTTGTGAGACCTTTTTAAATTAGTCCTCCTCTTTGCGCAGCATGCTGCTTCAGCAGAAGTTAATGATGATGAAACTGACAGACTGCACGTGGGTTGCTAATGAAACACAATAGTTGGGCTCCATCATCTGCGAGTAGCAAGTTGCTTGTTTTATTTACGCTGGGATTTTGGAAACTGCATAAACCATGCAAGTTTGTGGGGAAAATATAGCTATATACTTGCACTAATATAGTTTGATAGTTTATGCATTGTTGCATGGTGCATAAGAACAAAAGGAGGTCGTTTGCCTCTTCACATTGTGATTTTCAGTTATAATTGAGGATTTATACAGACTACTTTTAAATATCTCAATAAATAAGGATCTAAATTGTCTTCTTGCACTAACTTTCGCCTAATTCGGAGAATCCATCCGGAGGTGAGCTTTTCCATTGCCTCCCTCCTTCACGTGGCATGTCTCTGGTATTGGATGGAGTTTGTTCCCCCCCCCCCCCCACCTTGACTTCCAGCCCTGCTTACAGATCCGAGAAGCACCGAGGCTTAACGGAGACCATAAGCTGTCATGAGCACCGGGCTGCGGCGCACACGAGCCGCTCAACACCCCCTGTCCGGGAGCGCAAAGGACAAAAGTCCGTGTTTCTATCCGCTCTGTTGGCCGCAACTGGATCATATGACTCCGCATGTCCGTAATGCTCCTAAAGCTGCTGATGGCCAGTAGTGGCTGCGCTCCATAAGACCAAAAAGCCAAAGGAGTTTAACGGATGTGTTGCTGCGATTATTCGGCCAAGTATCTTTATCCCGCGTTTAGATTAGCCGCTAATGACGGAGAAACAGCTTCGTTGTAAGAAACACAAGGCCACCTAACCTCAGAACAAGGACCACCCCTGTGCAAAGAAGCGGCTTTAAATGCAATACAGCAGGAGCTCCAGTCACAGAGATGGATGCCATTGGCCACAGGGATGTTATATGGGCCAGGTCTAACTGTAAAACTTTTGTATGTTTTAGTAATGTCTTATTTAAAGCTTTTTTTTCCTTTGTATTTTTAATTATCATTTTATATGTAGGGCCTATATATTGTTGATATGGACCTTCCTGTGTCTTGAATAAAGTTGAATTGGATTATAAAGCAAATGCTAAAAAAAATCCTAAAATAAACAACAAAAGAAGAACAAGTAAGTAAACCGTTATTACATTGCCTACTACAGAAAACTATTATTAAATTAAGAGAGCATATAGGCAATGTAATTTAATCTATCTTAAGGTTGTACATTGATGGAGCTTCAATTGATCACAATGTATGAAAAAAAAACTGTGTTTATTTGAAATGTATGCAAGTCACCAAACAAATAGCTAATCCGTGTAAATATATCCTCTAAAATTCCGCCTCATGAAAAAATCCATTCAATGTATTTTGAAAAGTTGGGATGCTGTGAGTGAATGAATAATAAATATGTTATTTGTAAATTATTTAATCTCTAGTTTGTTTAATATGGAAAACCTTTTATGTCACAATTTATGGGCTTCTGATCAATGTACTGATAAATCAGGTAAACCCTCTCAATGATGAAACATTTTGGTGTAATGACTTCTAAAATATAATTTTTACTTTTTATTTTTTTGTCAAACCAGAGTCTCCCCTCATAAATCCATCATACCATACTTGAACTTAGAAAGGATGTTTCAAGTTGCCCCTGAGGGAACTTCCTCGACAAACTTTTTTTCCCCCATTTAAAGCAGCCTGAGAACTTGGAAGGCAAAAACATATGTTTGAAAACAAGAAATTTCACAGATATACATAAAACCACTTAAAGATGTTTAAAAACAAGCAAAAAGCCAATTTACAGAACAGACGTGTTACACCTCAGCTTTGGGTGTGAGAGATGTATCTCTTTTGATTATTACATCTTTCCAGTTTATCAGACTTTGCTCTTTATTTTACCTCTTCATTGATCACATACAAAATGCCCCCTAGTGATAGAAGCATGGAGTTCTCCAATAAAGGATCAGGTTAAGTTCCAAATGAGAATGGGTTTCAACATAAAATGAGAAAAAAATATTTAGCAGCCTGCTGACCACATGCTGCTGTTATTTTAATTAAGTAGTAACCAAGTTTTAAAGGCCTGCAATATCCTTGAGTGTTACAATAAGACTCCCTGGTATAAAGTAGAATTACCAATCATTTCAGTGAGTGCTCAACAAAGAGTTAAAAGCATTTTATGCTTCAAATGACAAAGAATTGTCTTTCAAGGAAGAGCTTTAAAAGGTGTTAAAATCCCAATAGATGTCTTTGCACTTAGAAAAGAAGTACATGTACCATGTTCAAGACAAAGGAGAAACATTTATTTCGGTTCGTTTATTGAAAATGACTAATTTATATTACTCAAAAGCATATTTATCAACTCAGCACTGATGACTTAATGATCATTTTAATCAGACACCTTTAACAAAATAAACACCAGTGGAAAATGACAACAAAACACATTAAAAGCTTTATGCAACCACAAAAAAAACACGCTGACAAGAAAACAGGTAACATCACTGTCTGATACTTTGGAGTGCTCTTACATTGTGTGTTATGTCTTTATTTACTGCCCAACCCGCCGATGTGCACTCCCCCGCCACCCCTTCTTACAGCAGATCCATGTCAACACTAATGGACATCAAGTGCTTCCTTTTTGTAGCTCTTTTCTGGACATACATTAGAGACAGAAAATCCATTTCTCTATCCATAAATAGAGCAAATACAGGCACAACCATGCATGCGCGCACTTACACATACACACACTGCATTCAAACCACTCACTCTGTCCAGTGACAGCAGGATGCACTAAACAAGCTGAAGCTTCTTAACAAGTTAAAAAGGAAGGAGAAGCCCGGGGAGGATTAAGAGGGTATTGTTCAGAAACATTAACAACCATCTGATTAGAAGTTCGTAAAGTTCCTGAAAATCCTGTATTATAGAAATGTATGAAGTCAGCGTGAACTTGACAGCTTTGTTATAGATTTATAAAACCTAAAAAAGAAATCCAATTTGTGATCAATTTAGTTTGACGTGACCCAAAAACAGATTAGTAAGTCATATTACATACCATACTGGAAGGATGTGAATGCAAATATTTAGTTTGACCAAAGGCTGTTGTAAAATTGTGTGCATTTTAATGACGGTTCAATATATTTTGATCGTTGTAGCCCAGATCGTTGTAGTTTGCAAAAAAGGAGAGAAATGTTAAGGTAGGCTGCTGTAGAGTCCTTTACATTCATGGATGTAGGAGAAACCTGCAGAATAAGACTGCAAAATGACTGCTCATCATTTCTGTCGTCTTTGTCCTCTTCAGCTCTGTTTGTCTTGAATGTTCATCAGAGTGGTGTATGACTTCGCTCGCTTGGCTGTAGATAGAGAACAGTGAATTATTAGCGGTAGGGTGCGACGGCATAATTTTATATTCATTATACATTTAATGGGTCTTAGTTGTCTATTTTAAGCCATATTCTTTGCAGTCATCTATCTGAATAAAGTACAACACAAATAATTCAGATTGTGGTCTCATAATCTTGAACACAAACAGGCTTTTCTGCCCTTAGAGCGTCACAGATTGTTTGAATCTGATTGGACAAGCACAACTATCATAGCGCAGCGGTGTCCAGCTCCGGTCCCCGATAGGTTTCCAATGTTTCCCTGTTCCAAAGTAACAAGTCACTGTGCAGTAGGCTGTAGAAACTTCATAGGCTGAAGGATTTATTTCAGTTAAGTTGTGTGTGTCATTCAAGTAGGGAAACACTGAAAACCTGCAGGAGTGCAGACTTCCTATCAAAGGGGGAAACCCATCTTGTTGATCTGGCAACATTCAGCTAGCATTATTTGCTAGCTATTTTCACAGCCTCATTCATAGCAACAAATTAGTTGCTATTAAATGGGTTCTGTATAGATTTTACTTTTGCTGCTCTTGTTGGTTGACAATAACCTCTTACTAGAGAGACAAACTAGGTAGAACTTCCAGGCTTTAAATTTAATTGGTTTGTGATTTGATAACTTAATCTGAGCAAACTAAAATAAATGGTGGAGTTCCCCAAGGAGCCATGCTGGGTTCACTGCCTTAAGACATCTACATGTTCCCCCTTGCTTAAATAATGAAAAACCAAACAGTGAAGGTTTCAGTGTCCCTGCTCTGATAATCATGAATTCAATGAAATGGACCAAAGAGCCCAGGATGATCTGCACTCAGGTGTGATGGAGCAGAGACATATTGAAAGCCTGCAAGACACTGTCCCAAGAAATCTGGATCTGGTCAAGGGCCAAAATACATTAACAATCTTCTGGTTCATCAGGAACCAACCACATCCCTCAGGTCTTCAGGGTCAAGTCAACTTTCAGTTCCTAGTGTCAGAAATAAGCATGTAAAAGGCACAAGTTCCAAAATGTGGAAAAGATTCTGCTGGAAAAATGCTGTCAGATTTTTTATTAAACGTAAGATAAGAAAAAATTCTGTCTGTTTGTAGATTAGCCCTGCTGGAGATCATGTGGAGAGCATGATGTGGACCATGCTCATGTCTTTTTGGCAATGTATAAAGTTTATACAGTTATTGAATGATGTTTGGAAGCAACTGAATGAAATACTAGGTTACGAGTAATCTAAAACATGTACAGTCTTATACCTGGAACAGAAGTCACCATTCCGAACACAGATAAATATTTTATTGCGATTTTCTTGGCAGCCTCAAAAGAGGCAATTAGCAGAAAATGGTACACATCAATCTTTCCACTTCTGAGAACTGGAAATAAATAGTGAAGGAAATGTACTTCATGGAAAAGCTTACAAATATTATTAGACTACAGCTACCAAAATGGGAGAACCTGTGGAAAAAATTTATACAAAAGCAATCAAGACACACATCACTAATCATCTGTGCTCTCAGTTGCTTTCTGTGAAAGTTAAAAACTTTTCTATTTGGTGTTTTATTAAAACAACTGTAGATTCCTCAAACTGTAACTTTTATATCTTGCATTTACCTTCTACTATTTTAGGGTTTTCTCTCTTCCTGCGATTTCTTTTGTATGTTTTTAATATTTATTTCCATATTATTTTTTCATGTTGCCTCTGCATTCTGCTGTAATACATATTGTTTTATGTTGAATTGTGTAATTTACTATACAAATAAATAAGTTTTGCTTTGCCTTACGGCCAAGGCTGCAACAAGTTTGTATAGTTTCAGTTCCTTCAGACTTAAGAAAACCCGCAAACTCTTCAGGGCCACCACCATCCACTCACACACAATCACACAGAAAAATAAATCCTTCAACCTTGTCTGATCCGGAGCCAAACCCCAGTAACACAGCCAGTCCCCCTTCCTCCACAAAGACCCCAAACTTCTCAAAACCCTGTCAGAAAATCTGTGTGTGTGACAATGGGCAAATTAAGCTGGTTACTCACGGTGTATGAGCTTGCGTTTCTTTTGTTCAGAGTGAAGGAAGCTGCTCAAGTAGAAGATGATGGGCAGAAAAAGCATGAAGCTGGACACAGCGATGACAGGAACCGTCTCCTCACGAGGGAAAGAACAATTGAAGGTCCGACTCCAGAGACTGCGGGTCAGATTCATCTGCAGGGAGGCAGTAAGAAGCTAAACTTAGACCTCAGCTGATAAAAATGACAGAACATCAAAACGTTTCACACATCCTAGACAAACAACCTGTACTCACTTTCAAGAAATAATTTAGCTGTTGTATTTGTTGTGGATTCTTGCATTTGAAAATCCCAATGTTACTAATAATTTTATGAAATAACGCCTTCCAAAATGAATTAAAACAAGAAAAAGAACAGAATCTGACCATTCACATTACAATATCAAGTTTAAGAACAAAAAAGGCATTTATATGTCTGGCACTGTATAAGCTGGGTCAGTGGATCAGAGTTAAGACACTTCATTCTCCCGCTCATGATGGACAACCTGCCTTTCAGAGCTCTTCCTTACCCACCCATTACTCCTCCTAACTCTTAAAGCACTATGTTCACATGTTTTTAGGGTGGGTCTGATGTCTAAACAGCTGACCTTTATGGTACCATACTTTGCCAAATGTATTGATGGAATAACAACAGGATGGTCCCTTTCTCTGTTTAAAGTAAGGTTGTCTCAAATCCAAATTTGCTGCTTTGATGCTTCAGTGGGAATAATCCATGCATATCTTTGAAGCTTGGACTGAAGTCAAACCACAAAGTGACATATGGAGGGGTTATAATACAAATTGGCCTGCATATTAATGTGGTTACAGACAAAATGTCAACGACTGGAAAATGTGGCAGAGCCAACATTTCTACAAGCCTCAATGTATTCAGTGTTCAGGTGTTATAATTATCATGCATTTGATCAAAACTTTTACAGGTTGCAATCTCAATTGTTAAATACGCTTCAATAATTATCCGTAAAATCCACAACCTACAACATACACTAGCTCTTACTGTGAGAACTTAGTGTCCGTTTCAAACTCAATAAAATAATCTTTTTTGTAAACTTGAACAACTCACCCAATCAAAAATACACTTATGCAAATGTGGGTCACTTTTTTGTGACAAATGCAGGTAAGTAAACATCCCGATTAAAAAAAAAAATCTAAAAGGTCTTAAACACATTTTATTTTAGACAGAGTAATACAGGTCAAGGCAGCTAAACCTTTTAAAAATGTAGAAAAACAAATAAGCCACTTTCACACTGAAATTAGCGCATCGACGCAGGTTTTTCAAAGCCGAGTTAACCCGCGATCAATCGGCATTTGGCTCCTTTCACATCAACAAAAAAACGTGCGTCTGATCCTCTGCTGGCAGCAGCGTTGCTCACAGATGTGAGTCTGGTGATGCAATCGCGCTGCGTTCACGTTAACAATGTTACCGAGCACATCAGAAATCTAGGCAAGTAAACAATAATTGTTGCCATTTTTCTGACTTGTGTAGCCTATTTTTAAGTTAAAGTTTTGTTTAAATAAAGTAAATAATGTAGAGCGAGTCAGACAGGAGTTAATGT
>JAVQJG010097591.1:0-32916 GCA_036024015.1 Craterocephalus amniculus
ATAGATAGATAGATAGATAGATAGATAGATAGATAGATAGATAGATAGATAGATAGATAGATAGATATGATCACAGTGTTCATCAGTCATGTTGCACTTTCAGGTGTATCTGCACTGGCTTCACGTCCAACAGCGGATGATTTTTTTTTCCATCTTTTTTTTTTAACAGGAATAAAAATTCCTACTCCCTGGTGGTGTAAACCTCCACACAGAGGGCCTTTTTCTGCAGCACACTTGTATGCTGCCTTGTTACCAAGTTGTAATTTTCAAAAGATGACATTTCTCTTTCAACCCTTTAATCAGTATTAAGGAAGCTCAGTTAGAAAATAAATAAATAATAAAATAAAATCTTGTTATATCCTTTGAAATTGTGTCCTTGCCTTGGCTTGCATTCCAGCTGCCTTTTCACACTTTATTCTGCTATGCACCGCAGGGATGCCAGTTGAATGTTGAAGCGGCTTAGGATGACAGCAGTGGCAGGGTAAAGAGGAGGGTGGGATCGGAATGTGAACAGAAAAGCTTGTGATGGGAAGTGACAGCGGCGGGGATGATTTTTTTTGTCCTTTCTCAAAAAATGTTGACTGTCCTATAGCACTGATGTGTTTTCTTTTTATTTTGTTACCAATTGAGCTTCTGTGATGATGACAGAGAGAGAAAGCTCAGCGGGGGAAAGATCACAGAGGGTAACAGTAACCTGCTCAGTACGGATACATGGTTTCAAAAATGTGTGCGTTTGCAGAGTATGTAGCTTGTATGTATCGTATTGCCTTACTTAAGATTATGTATGCCATCTGGTGTTGCCGGGACGTTGTATCTTCTCATGTACTCATGCATCTCTGGGAAACTCTTCTTGACGTAGTCCTCTGCACTGCTCTCTCTCACTGTAGCAAAGCGGAATCCCTGAGAGGGATGGTGCAACTGCAGAGAAAAAGAACCAAGATTTTACCTTGAGAATGACTTAAAATGATAAGAGTATTTTAATTGCAGTTCTTTGTGTCTTAAATTCTTTGGTTCTTTATGATTATTTGTTTTACATCTTTTCTTCTTTTGTTTGTTTTCTTGAAGATTCTGATCCTAAGGATTTTGTAGTTCAATGAACTGGTAAAAAAAAATATTTGCCTTACTCCAAATACCCTAACACTTGTGAGATAATGACTGTGCTGAGTTGCACTTAAAAAGAAAAGCATTTGGATTTCAAAAGAAATTTTGTGTATTTTTCTCATTTTACTGCAGAAAAAAAGATTCTGACTCTTAAAAACCCACTCATCTTAATACTTGAACAACTTTTCCAAGCCTAACTGCAGTTACATGTTGCATCTTCCTGCCTTTTGTACCTTTGGATCATGTATCCCTGACAGCTGCTCATAGGTTTTCTCCCCGACCATGACAGCAGCCAGGTTAGCTGTGTATGTGGACAAACAGAACAGACAGAAGATGGCCCAAAGGTTCATCAGCAGACGCCCAGTCCAGCACTTTGGGGGCTTGATGGCCACTGTTCTCCCAAAGAGAATGGCGTAGCAGACGTTGAGAGCTGAGGAGAAAGAGAATACTCGGTCCCGGTTACGTCCACGTGGTGTCATGCCAAATGGGCTGTGCCACTCATACAGGGTGAGGAAGACGGCAGTGACGTGGAGGGAGACAAAGATGCCGAGCCACATTGACCAGTGAAGAGGCCACATGAAGGCTCCGATGGGTGCAGCTGTGTCACGAGTACGGACCTGGGCAGGAGTGGGCAGAGGGTGAGAAGTTATTTGAGAGAAAATAGGAAGTATTCTTGACTACCTGGGATAAACAAAAACCTTTATTTGGATTTGAGTTAGCAAATAGCTTAGAGACTTCTGTTGGAAAGTTGTAGCTGGCAATAAGTTAATTGATCCCAGCAAAGGGAAAATATGTTTACTGGTCTGTATAAAGCAAGCAAACAACCAGGGAGTTTTGTGGATGAATGACTAAGAACTGTCAGATGCAATATTATATCCTAGAAAGATTGCTGTGAAACCTCATTTTTGAGGGAGAAATGAGGTTGGAAGAAAATAACTAAAAAGTGTGATCAGAGATTAATGTTTGGTGAAGTAAAATAGCAGACAATAGACAGAAGAAACCCAGCAATCTTTACCGGTGAAAGTTGGAGGATTGAGACTGAATCATTGTGTAGCCAAAAGAAAACCACTAATCAATGAGCCTGATTTCAAAACAAACAAAACAACAACAGCATAATGTGTCCACAAAGTCAGCTGACTACTTGAATAAATAAGGTGCTTGAGTTTGGCTTGTTTTTTTTCCCAGTGCTGGATTTTATAGAACTCAAATTATGATAAAGGGATTCCAAGACCATGGAAATTTATCCAAGAACAGGGATTGGCTATGGCATTGTCAAGATTTTAACCAAGGGATCTCAAACTCTGGTCATTGAGGACCAAATCAGGCATGTTTTAGAAATTATCACCAAATAATCAATACCTCAGGTTGTCCAAAAACCAGAAGGTTGGTGATCCAATCCTTATCTATCCCGACCAATCTGTAATTGTGTCCTTGGGAAATACTTCATTTTATTTGTCTATAATGTCGGAATTGGTGGTGTAGGAATGTTTTTTGATGGTAGGAGAGGCTGTTGGAACAGATTGGCTGCCACCTTTCATCCGTTTGCCTCTGGGCAGCCTCTGGTACACAAGTAGTTCACAGAGTATGAATGTGGCTTTAATGAACAACGGTTTCATTGTAAAGTGATTTGGTTACCTTGAAAAGCTCTAAAATCTCATCCAATCTTTTTATGTTTCTGTGCAGAAATGAACAACAAGCATTTGAATCCATTTGATTTGAATCAGATGTGTTAGAGTCGACAACTTAGATTTACAACCTGCAGGACAGTGGCTTGCAAAGACTGGTGTTTGAGATCGCTGCCTTAACCCCTTATTAAATCATGCCATTGCACAGCGATCCACCTCATCAACGCAATATCTTTGCAAATGATTAATGCAACTTTATATACAGTAGCAACAACTACTGTGACATTGTGTTGGCTTCTTGGAATGAAGTTATAGTAACTGAGCACTGTGATCAAAACTAAAGATGTTTTTTTTGTGTTTTTGGTGTCTATTTTTAACCTTGTTGTAATTGTGTTGTTCTTCTTTGCTTGTATGTTTTATTTTGTTGGGCCTTGTCTTTTTCTTCACTTTGGTCAACCTTGTTGTGTTAAATACGCTATAGAACTAATTTTGACATTGACATGGATATGTACCACAATCAGTAGCTTTAGTTCACACAGTCGACCTACAAATTCATTAGACTTCTGCTGACTTTGTAAAGAACAGAAAAATAACTGTCACCTGCAAATCTTTAACGTTTATGAGTTGTTTTTAGAGGTGTGGAATAAAGAGGCAAAATCATATTAAAAAGGACATTCTTGGTCAATAAGGCAGAACATCTTCCTTTGCTGTGGCAATCTATGAGGGACAGAGGACAGAGTGATTACCAACATCACTGTGTCTGTCAGCAGATGAGACAAGCTATAGTCATCGTAGTAAAAGGGTCACCTCACAAAGCTGTACACTCACCAGTTCAGCCCCTCACAGGGAATTGCAAGAATCCAATAATGTAGGACCTGCAGTAATAAAAGCCTGCCATATTGATAGTGACCACCAGCATACCAAATGGAGAGAGTTGAGGTGAGGTCAATGACACACAGCAAAGAGAGATGGGCCAAAGAGTTACAGAAATGAGAAACAATAAGTGGAGAGGAAAAAAGAAAGGAATCTATTATGTAAAACAGAAAACGCCATAATGGCAGTACTGACCAGAATCCCCAGGCTGGTAGAGAAGAAAGGTGAGGTGAAGTCAATCACTTGGCTCCTGGCTGAGTTAATGCTAAAAGATGTTACCGCCAGGTGAGCTGCACCACTTAGCAAATCACCAACCAATCCTGTCCAGCGACCGTTCTTGAACCCTCCATACTTTCCGTCCCCAACGATATAGAGGTCAAAAGTAAAGCCCAGGTCCTCTGCCAGCTTCTCCAATAGGTCGATGCAGTAACCATAGCAACATTTCTTTAAGTCTGTGGGAACAGATCCGTTAGGTCCTCCAAGATTCTGGAAAAGTCCTTCCAAAACTGAGGATTCGTTGGTGAGTGGATCCAAACACAGCTGCCCTGCTGGACACAACCCATCCCCGTCCACTTCACGGGTAAACACAAATGGGTGCTCCACCAGTGTCACCACTCGCATGTGCAATCGTGTGGATCGACGCCAGTCTCCTCCACCTCCAGATCCTGGATGACTTGGCCAGGCCCCCTGGTCCATCAGAACTCTCCCTCTGCGCCAGCGTCCCAAGCGGGTCCAAGTTGGCTGGCCTAAGGGGTCCAGCTGGAGGGACCAGATGTAATGATGCGCCTCTGAGATGATGCTCTGACTGTGACTTTCCTTGGATATAAAACCACTTTGGCCTTCAAATAGAGTGTTGGCCAGAAATCTGAGGGAGAATGAGGAGGAAGAAGAAAAAACAGGATTACCAGAAGGAAAAGAGGAATTGAGGGTTGGAATGTTGTAGAAAAAGGATGATAAGTAAATCGGACAGAAGAGTTACAGAAATAAACATATCATTTTGCCTTTCCACGGCATGTTTCAACAAAAAGTAAGAGGACATTTTAATCAGCGACATATACTAGTCAAAAGTCAGAACAAAACCTGGAAGTATGGAGGACCAGGAGGATCATCGAAAAAGCAATACAACATTTTCATGCTGATTAATCAATTGTGAAATAAAAATACGTATTACTAAATATTTTCAATCTCAGGATTTAATAACCAAATAATGAAAACAATTTGTAATCCCTGTTTAATAATTCAATTTTAAATGTGCAATTAGAAAAATGCTTTAGAAATTAGATTTCTTTTTATATCATTTAATTGTTGAATTTGAAATTTTATTTCACAATTGATTAATCGGCATGAAAATGTAGTATTGCTTTTTCGATGATCCTCCTGGTCCTCCATAAACCTGTGGCACAGCAGGAATGCCGGAGACGTGGCTGTGTCTGTCCGGCTGCGGTGCCTGCAGTTATAGCCGTGATATCAGTCGCTACAGCTTTGGGTTCCACGTGCCCTTCTTCCACCCATCCTTTCCTCCATTCATTTTCCATTTGTTCTTCTCCAATCAGCAAGTGTGAGATTAAAAGTAAACACAGAGGTGACAGTCAAAGCAACCGATAATAATAGGCCCGATGATGATTAAAATTAGCCTCGGGCTAGGAAAATAAACCACGCTCCTTCTCTGATTGAACGTCTGCACTGTGTAAACTATTCAAACCTTCTGTTTCCCTCTGCTGTCTTTGGCATCCCGATGACATTCCCGTATCTAGATTTTCCATTTTCTCATGGCATTTATTTTTAACATGTGAGTGATTTTAACAATTTTGATGCAGCTCTTTGTTTTCAAGTCTGTCCTACGGATGTTTTACACACGCAAAATAACCACCTCATGTGCAGCACAAGGCAGTTTTATCATCGATGGGTTCACATTTCAAGCCTTAGAATAGAAGAGTGATGTCTAACCATCTTAGTTTTACTTCATCATCCCGACAGAACCACGGGGTATTCCTTTCGTGCAGGATTTATAGTGGCTCATATTAGGTGTGGCTTGCAAATAATTGGATGATCATAAGAGATTCAAAGCTGAAAATAAATGGACTGCCTCACATGGCATATTCAAGAAACACTGATTTCTCCAGTAAATAGTCGGTGGGTGGTTGAATAACTACCCGTGATATTTTCCATTATCTGGATCGAGTCCATCTGCACCACAACCAGAGGCTTTGTTAGATACATGACAGAAAAATCACAATATTACTGTTGCAAGCCACAGTTCATTTTCCATATTGCTTCCATGCTCCGCTCTAATTTCACCAACAGGACGCCTGTAATTCAATAACTGGGAAGAAATACAGATGAGAACTCAACTCTGTGCATTTGTGAGCATATGAATGGGTGCCTTGGAAGAGGAGGTTAGAGGGAATTACATCTCTAATATTGTTATCACACAGTATCTATGTAGAAGCAAATTGAACACGACAAGCCAAGCAACATACGGGGAGATAAGGCGTGTAATAATGCGTGCGTTTGTTCTTTCTGCAATGCGACGCCCTCCAACTTACTTCGTTTTTCAGGTAAACCCAGATATGTTGCTTCTGGAGTATTCATAAGGCTCTGGCGCAGATAAAAGCGGGACATCATTTTCCAGAAACACTCTCAGAGCGTTTTCAACGAGACATAAAAGTGAAGCATTGTTGTTCACGTCATGATGTCATGTCTTCTTGATGTTTGCTGTCAAAGTAACCAGAATTGCATCTGCTCACTATGACAGCTTTCTTCTGTGATGTTCTTCGAGGAGTGATGGCCACTTGAAGGGCACTTTTAAAAGTTAAAGTGAGGAAAAGAAATTCCTTTGGATTCATAATATTCTGTAAAGAAAAAGGCATCATCATTTAATTCATTACTTATTTGGGTTGAAGAAAATATAAGTGAGTGAATCTTACTATAAAGCACTTTTCAAGGGTCACTTTTTAAAAAGAAAACACCTTTAAGATTATGAAGCAGCTGCTTGACTGCTTACGTCCCTAAATTTGCTTTCATCTGACAATATGCTAATGTTTTCGAGCTGAGTAAACAGCATTACCTGTTTATTCACTTATCTATTTTTATAATTCATTCCTATCCAAATAATCTGAGGCACAATGAGGATGAAAAATTTACACAAGGTTTGGAAATGAGCAATTAGGTTTACTGAAAGCAGATAATGATTTTAATTGCACAGCGCTGCAGTATCTAATCTAAAATTTAAAGTGGGTTTGGGGCTGACAGTTAAATTACGAATAAGTTAAAAAGGAAATCCAACTCAAAGTCCCGAGTTAAAGTGTTTTGATAAGTGTTTATGCAAGTTTCACCAAAATTCCCACCATGTTTACTCATTTTTTTAATGGCAGGCGCATGTTTAGCATGTTACTTGCTTGTCTGCAACACCAGCATATTTAGACAAAGTTTATTATGAATCATTGGCAGGGAAAGCGAGAAACATTCAACACTGAAGAAGAAAGATGGAACATGAAACATCAAAGAAGAAGAGAAGAAGATTAAAGCAAGAAGTGAGGGGAAGATATTAAAAATGCGAGCTGGAAGCATCAATAGCAGCAAAGCAGATGTCTTCGACTTTTCGGCAACATAATCCCATAATAATCATCGACAAATTTCATCAAATTTCAATTCTATCTAATGTTCCATTTATGAATATGATAAATTATAATTGCAAGGTCAGTGGAAGTCAACTATTGATCACGCCGCAAGATGAAGGAACAACCATCATCCTTGAAATCTGCAGACGAATGAAAAAAATGACTACAGGGGAAAAGAATAATTGAAAAGTCAAGCCAGTGATTCGACAATAAAAATGGATATAAGGTGATTTTCACATGCAACGTGTAAAACACGCAGTTGGATGAAGTGCGTTATTTGTTTGCCTGAGAATTAGATCACACCCGGGAAACAGTTTTTCCGACAAGATATGTTAATGAAAAAGGTGCGATGATGGAGTTTGCTGTGGCTGACAATGAGAGATGCCTTTCTTCAAATCATCCACTAATGACCCCATCAACCCTTTGAAAGGCGCAAGCCACTGTGAAAACTCACTTCAGCCTCGATATGCTACTTTCCACACCCAGCAATCATGATGCCAAGGAGTGTAACATCACACATCGCTTGGCAGGAACATGATGTTTGTTACTACGCCGTATAAACACACATACACACCTATGCGAGCGCGTGGTTTTTTTTAAAACATCTGCCAGCCACACCCCTAATATCCCACCCACCATCACTTCCACCCCTGCATCTCCCGCTAGACATTTTTCCATTTGCACCTCTCCTCTCGGCTGAGGTGTACCCATCAGATTGACAAGGAACACCACTTCTGGTCAACCAACTCTTCTCTTCCTCCTCCTGTCCGTGTTATTTCTCCATCATGGGAATACGGTGCTATTGTGCATGAACAAGAAGTCCATAATACAACACAAGCTTTTTTCCCCCCTCTATACCACAGGCATGGCCTTATGCATCAAAGGATGGGCAGAAGGAGAAGGAGATAGTTTGCACAAGGCAGTTTTCTTCTCAGACACACTATGAACAAGTCGATTTCAGAAGAATAAACAGGAGATGTGTGAAAATGATTTTTAGCCAATTGGATTATGAGCACACCTTAGGAGATGAAGGAGGTCAGAGGTGGAAGCACTGAGAACGAACAGGAGTGTGTGCATGCACCAGCAGGGAGAGTGATGCATATGACTGCCAAATGTGGAGGGGTTGTCACTTCAAAAATGTCCCGGGGAGTAAAGCAATGTAAAAAAACACAATGAATAATGGGGACACAAAAGGAAATAAGATTCAAAAAAGAAAAAAAAAAAAACGGACTGCAGTAGTTATTAAAATATATCCACACTGCACCTCAGAGATGACCACTACGGTATCCCGATGCCTACACACAATGGAAAGGCTATAAAAACACAGAGGCCGGGGATGTAAAAGTCATTGGGCAGGGCCACATACAGAGAAACACGGAGGAATGCAAACACATCTATAAATGGGAAATTGTTATTTTCATCATTTATTCATGGAAACTGTGATTGAATCTAGACGAGGCTCTTTGATTCTGGACTAGTGCTCTGCAAAGGATACGACACAGTATATGTGTGTGTGTATATATATATATATATATATATATATATATACACTGTATATACACGTATACAGTATATATACACAGACAGCTGAGGAATATGATGTATTTACACACTATAAACACACTTACTTGTAGTGTTATTACATACGTTCAGATCACACATTCCAGATGTGACCACATATGGAGCAGTAATGAAGTCTTTATGAGAAGCATCAGACTAATTGAAGCATGCACAATGAGAAAGAAAGCAATTAAGTCCCCCTGTGTGTTTTCGTGTGCATATGAGGGGCCTGTGAATATGTGTGACTGCATCATGCTTATAATAATGATATATAGGGGGGGGTCATACTACACTCTTGAGATAAGAATTACAGATTAATTTCAAACCCATCAGAGATATGAGCCTGAAGATAGGTTAGAAAAACATTACACTTTGAGCATTAATACAGCTGATCTAGTCATTTGTAAGTCAGATGGCATACTGCCATCACATAGTCGTTTGAAGAATTAAATGTACAACCCAGTGCACAAAAGTGTCACATGTAAATAAAAACAGAACGCAATTATTTGCTAATCTCATTAACATATATTCCATTCATAATAGAGCTTATAAAATATATAAAATGTTGAAAGAGAGGCATTTTTCTCAGGCATGAAAGTAAACACTTTAACTAAGCAGTGTTAACATGGTTCACCATGCCATCCACAATTTTGGTTACTGCTCAATCATGTAAAGGAGTCATCAGCGAACATAATAGTGAAATCTTCTCTGGTCCAAACCATGTTTGAACACAAACAAAAGGGAACTGAGATTTGGTCGGTCAAATCACATTTTTAAATTCTTTTTGGAAATCTTTCTTCCTGTGTCCTCCAGACTAAAGTGGACAGAGACCATTGGGCTTGTTATCAGGCTTCAGAGCAAATGTCTGCAAGTCCGGTGCAACTTGTTCATCTTGAAAAGTGCCACCAATGCTAAAGAGTACAAGCAACTTTTCGAGACCCATCCCCTTCCATGACAACAATGTGCTTTTCAGGAAATGTATGTATGCATTTCAGCTGGACATCACTAACCTACATACCACATCCATTACAACTGCCTGGCTTTATTAGAAGAGTCCAGGTGTCAGACGAGCCCACCTCCAGTTTAAACTATTATGAAATGTAAAATAAAACAAAGACAACATATGATCAAAACTTTCCCAAATGCCCAGGAACTCAGGACATTTACTGGTAGCGTGTGCATCTTGGACATGCTTTGTCCTTATTTCTACAACTGCACTTTTTCTACTCTCTGGCTGACCACAGGTTTACTGGCATAACCTGGCATTTGTAGTTCTCCTGTAAGTGATATTCTGTAATATGATCAGTCCAACCTTTGGTTTGGATCACCTGTGTCTAAATGATATTCCAATCCTCTTCGATTAGAATTGTGTTTTAAGCTACATGGAAATGCCAAGACAAGAAAAAAACTTTCTAAATTACACAAAAACATTACTTACTCTTTTCCAGCAAACATTCTGATGTAGTGAAGATTTTACTCAGATGACTGAACACATGGACCATCAAAGTGTTTCCCATTGAGAAAATAAACATGGCTGATACTTGCTGACATGAAAGGAAGATCTCAAAATACCCTCCTTCAATATTTTTTTTCATATATGGTCAGAGGATGTTATTCTGTTTGCCTTCTTCCTCCAAGTTTTCCTGCCAGGGACAAACCTCTTCTCTGTCGAGTGTCGCCGTACAAACAAACTGCAAAGTCTGTTCAAAGAATCAACATGCGTAAAGCAGATTCTTTATTCAGTTTCATTTCAAAACTTTGCCTCAAGTTTGCTTCACAACTGGATGTTAATGCAGCTCGTGACTCAGCATCGCATTTAGTCTTGCCGCTGGTGTCATCCATGAATAGGAAGTCATCCTCCTTTTGATTCAGGACTGTACCCTGACCTCAGCAGAGAGCTTTGAGGACTGTAAAGAAGAGCAACTGGGACTTTATAACTTTGTTACACCAGAGTTGCTCTCTTTTATTACTTTTCCAAGAAGTCTCACATCCATCCTGAGTCGGGGCGCTGAGTCATTTTCTAACCTCACTTGTGACTTTGCACTGGTTCTTTGACCTGTTAACATTGTAATCAGCTCCTCTCTACGGTTTGCTCATGATGAGTCAGCTTCGGTGCTGCGATTCCTGAAAGGACCTTCCATTTGTGGAGAGCAAGGTTATCGGTCTGTAGTACTTACAAGCACCATTCTCACTGCCTGCATCTCCCTGCTCTCTTTTAACAAGACTGATTAGTGTTCGTTTTGTGATACCTGGTTATCATAGAACCGTCTCAGCTACTCAAAGCGGATCATACTGACCCCTGGTGCTGGTTCTGTCAAGCTCTTCACATCTGAGATCCACTTGGATACGTGTTTAGGCGATGACGACTGCTGTCTGATCTCTGGCCCAGCACTGCTGTTGTGTGATGTCTCTTTTTCCCCATATGTCCTTCCAGTATTGATCAGTCTGAATTCTTGAAGGCTCTGTCTGTGATGATGTTCCCGTGCAGCTTGAAGTACATTTTTGCTTTGCCTGAGCTACATCCAGTCTCGACACTCTTTGTTTTGAAAACCTTTTTGTTCTGCTTCTCAATTCTGTTACCCAATCGTAAAATCCTAAACACTTCCTCTCTCTGTACAGGGTACTTTCTGCTTGCTGCCTTTATCTTTTAATCTGCATGTCCCTGTCTCAAAAAGAGCAGATGTAAAGGCTTTGAGAACAAGAACTAATCGATGTGGTTGATTTTAAATAGTATGCAACATTTCTGTTTATTCAGTCAATTAAAAGTGTTTCTTTTCCTTTTTGTGGCTTTTATTAGAAAAGTCCACAAGAATATGATCAACAGTTGCAAAAACCTGGCTTTTTTAATAATGAGAGCTCTCTAAATTCAATACTTTGTGTGTTTCCTGAAAGCATCACCCACAAATTCATCAAATACAGGAGCAACCTGTAGGACCTGCAGGAATAACACGAAAACCTGAAGCTTTAATTCTATTTCCATATTAAGCATTACCATTTTTTTATGCATTTGTTAATGGTGCATAGTTGGATGTAAAATGAACAATCAAACTTCTATTTTCAAGTCTGTGTTAGTAGGAGTTTGAGTTAATAATTGCATTGAGTTGAAGCAGACTGTCACAAGAAAAGGACTTCAGAAAACACTGAGTGGGAGACCGAAAGACACACATGACTAATCTTTAAGTATTGAGTAATCCCAGAGCCAGAAGTGTTCATCAACTCAATCTGTCATTTCTAACTCTTTTTCCTCCCTCACCAGCAAGTTTAATTTAAAAAGAGAGGAAGAAGTCCCTTTCCACACTGTCTCGATACATATTTTTCTAATTCCTTCCCTCAGAAATCTCTTAATGGCTTCTTCACTGGACCCTGATGAAAACAATGACTTTTAACCTTCCTCCTTCTCCCTCCCTCCCACCTCCCATCAATCTCTCCCCTCCTTCCATCACAGTCGACTTATTTCACTTTCTAAATGATTTCTTACTCCTTCAATCTCTTTTCAGCCATTCATGTCCTGGCCTGGGCTTGTGGCCGCCGCAACGCATTGTGACAGGTGAAATGAAAACCCAGAGAAATCTCATCTTCTTATAAACGCTCTGAGGCATTCAGTCAGTCAAAAAAAAATAAAATAATGTTTTTCCACCTTCTTTCTTAGGCGCCGACAGATGGAAGAAGGAGAAAGTGAGTTTTTACGTGGGGCTTTTCTTTTATCTGCAGTTAATCAATGCTGTTCTCCATTTTTATATTTACACACTCGCTGCTGTATGTGGCCTTTCTTGTCAAGAAAAGAACAAGAACCACCGCCGGCATTGTAACGTCTTCTATAACCGTTAATTCAGCTGTTGTATAGTTATTCTTCAATTAAAATATTGAAAGAAAAACCACTAAATCCCGCATTATGGAAAGTGTTTAAGCCCCGAAATAGTCAGAATTCATCCTCAATATGTTGCCAAATATTTACCGTTGGATTTTATGGTGTGGCACAAATTAAACATGCTTCAGTCTTATTGAAGACGAAAAGGAGTTTGGTGTGGAAAAAAAGGGAAAATAGCATCAGACGGCAGCGAGCAGCGCCGCCAGGCACTGCTGATTGAAACCTCAAGGTCATAAACAGAAGAACAAGGAGAGAGAAAGAGAGAGAGGGAAAAAAAAAGAGAAGTAGGGGCAGCACAACAGTTTAGACTCTCCAGGGTCCGGCTGTGTAGCTCGCTCGCTGTGCTATTTTGTGCGTGTGAATGTGCGAGTGAGAGCTTTTCAAGGCCTCTCCCTGTAGGCGAATTCTGCTAAGTCCCCCCGGTTCTCTGAATCTCGCCCATCTTTTCCTCCGTCTCTCTGCTCGCTCCCGCCGCCTGCCTCTCTGCTCCTAAGTGAAACTCCTCAAACTGCAACATGCCCTTTCTGTCTTCACTGCGCCAGAGTTGCCTTCCTTCATATTACATCGTATTACTGCTCTTCATCTCCGCTACACCCACTTGAATCCTTCCACCTTCCACCCTCGACATTAACCAAACACTCTCACCTCATAACCGTCTTTTCTGCTGCTCATATTCACCCCGGTTTACATGATTTTATCACCTATTGAGAATCTATACAAACAATTTGTGACCATCTTTCATTTCTTTCTTTTCAGGGACCCAGAAACTAGCCAGAAACCCCAACCTTGTCTCTTTTCATTCACCTGACCTCAGTAGTCTTCAATCTCTGTTCCCGGTGCTCCTTTCTCCTCAGAATTATCCCTCAGACTGAAAAGCTGTCCAATTTGCTTTTCTTTGCCAGCCTCCCCTGTCTCACTGTCGATACTTTTCATTCCCCGCCGTCCCACCCCCCCTCCCTGTTTTCATCTTGCTGTCTATCCACACTGTCCTATTCCAGCTATTAGGTTGCACTGTACATGTCGAGCCTCAGTTCCTCAGTCCATCCCCTCCTCACCTTGTAATTCCCCGCTTTTGCTGTACAGTTCTCGTCTCTGCTCTCTCAGGTAGGCACTCATGCTGATGGCATGGGAAGATGATTCAAACCTACAAGACACACAAAACGTTCAACAGGTGTGAACGTGAGACAGTGATAAAAAACTGAGATGAACTGCCAGAGCAGATAATTATGTGTTTGTTGTGACCATGAAGCGGGTATGACTGTGGTTAACACAAACATAACACTGATGTGAAGAAGTAAGGCAATAAATAGATATTTTATCAAACAGGCCGGTGTAGTTGTTAATTAATAATGTTTTTGTGTCAATTAATTATGTGATCATTGAAAAATAAAACTACAGTAAAATATTTTTAAATACTATACCACTAGTCACCTGACCCCTAAAGCTTTTCATCTCAGTTCAAACAATGTTACTCCTCAGGTATGTTAACAATGTGTAGTTTTAGTTTCAAAATCTCCTATAATTAACAAACTTTACCCTACAAAAAAAATTAAGCTCTACAGAAAGTAAATGTCAAAACGCGACCCTTGTGTTTTGAAGTGAGCCATCTGAAAATGGGACATTTAGTGAGTTGCTCAGATTTGCGGGGCAACGTTACATCACTCCGCAAAGTTATCCAACCTCGTTTCTTATTGCCGACACCTCAGGGTTTGGATTACTACAATCTGGAGCCCTTGTTGCAAAGGTTGCTGAACAAACAAAAGTGTGTTCAGCCAGAAGCTTCAGACAGAGAGACGGAGAGTTACAGGAGGTCATTCAGTCAGCAGTCATTACCCTGGAGTTAGGCTGTCGATTAATTATTAATTATTCATTATTTTAAATGGAAAAACCTTCAACAAAATTAAATCTATCTCAGGGGTAAGTAAGGTCTTTTTCATTTCAACTCTCCTTATTAGTTTTACAGTTTGCTTAATAAGAAAAGAATAATACAAAAATCTGCTGTGCAGTACTTGGTTTAATGCTTTGGATCCTGATGAGGAAATCAGATCTCTGGTTGAGATTCTTTCTTTTTTTTCCCACGGTTGAAAACAGCGAATTCAGTCCAGTTAAATGCTCCATTACCACAGCAGATACAGCCACTTGTAAAACAAAGGTCATGTACGCAACAGCTGTCGATCTAAGCAGCAAAAAACGTAAAGAAATCACAAAGAAATGGCGCAGTATGAAGTTTGGAGTTTATTGACTCAGTTTGTTATGGAAGAATTACAAAGTGATTTCTAAGTGGTTTATTAACGGGCCATTACTCTCTGCTGTGTGCTATAACAACTTGGAGCAGTTCAACACATGACTCATGATGAGACAATGCGTTAAAAATGGATCAGTGGGCTAAATTGTGTCCATAGAGTGTATATTTTCTCATACCACTACAATATACTCAGAGTATCACAGATCTCAAATGTCTTAAATATGCAAACTTACACCCCAGCCTAATTTAGTTTGTTTTCATAGTATTTATCTTTATCTTTTCTCTAATTCTTTCTGTTTTTGAAGGAGAAAAGATGGTGTTCACCACAAGCAACAGGGCAAAGAGTCTGATTCTTACTTGAAGAGCGACTGCTTGGCGCGCTGTGGTTTCTTCTTTGCGAAGAAGGCAGCAAACTCGCTGCCTGTGCTGGCATAGGCGTGCTGAGCTGACGGCTCTGTGGCGCTCCGGCTGTTCTTCACGTCCAGATATTCCATAAGCAAGACCTAAACGAAACAGAGTGTAGGGTCAGAGGCTACAAAGCAGGGGATGACTTCAGTCTCACTGTCTTTTCAATCAAATGCCAAGCAAAAAGTGGTTCATTTTGTTATTTTATAACAGTTCAAGAGCTTATATTGTAAAATGCGCACTGGCACTCATGTTTTATACATTTTGGAAAAATAAAATAATGACAGCTGTATAAAAGAGTTATTAAGAATCTGGCTTGAAGGAGAAAAATGTATAAACTCTCACCGGTGAAAGAGATAAATGTGCAAAGGTTTCATTTGAACTAAGTGAGTCAATTCATCATATTCAGCTACAAAAAAAAAAAAATCAAAGAAAACAAATAAAAAACAAAAAGCAAATGAAATAGTCTGGCATCTGTTATCACATTTATCACCTCTCCTCTTTTCCTTAACAAGTTTAGCACATTCTAAAAAAAAAAAACCCCTGACTGTGAGGAGCTACCGACATGACGAGGTGCTTCTGATGATCGCCGTAAAAATCCTTCCCTGATCTGTCTGCATGATCCATGGTGAAATCAATCAACATCTTATCATGCTTCATGAAAATCTTATCAACTTCCAACAATAGTCTGGAACAAGCACCCTGAAACCCGGGCCAGACAGAGAAAGTTCACTTCCTCTCCTCCATCATTCTATCTGCACATCCTCACTGTTGCTTTCATTCGCGCTCATTTTTCAACATCTCTTTCGGCCTCATCTCTCATTTCTCACATTTCTATTTTTTCTCCCCCCCTTTCATCTTTGCCTTTCTCTCCCAGCCTTTCATTCCTCTCTCTGTGAATACATATGTTCCAAAATAGCCTCCCATATCTAATAGCTTCATAATTTAGCGGGGCCATTTAGCCCGTGTGTGTCTAATTCTGAAGCGCGGCGTGGGTCAGCCCAGAATGGGACAGGAGTAATGGCTGAGCAGATGGAGATCCATCCCGCCCATAATGATGTAATTAACGCTGCGGAGAGCAACCCCCATCATGCATGGGAAAGCCTTCATGTGTGAGCGTTGATATCAATGTCAAATATGATCGCACAAGCACGCTTCTAGCCACTAAACATGCACACGCTGGCACGTGCAGGGGTTCGATCGTATAGCCAAGGATTTTTGGTGCTTTAAAAATAAATAAATATATAAAATTTCATCCCAAAAACGTTTGACTCTGGGGCCGTGACACCAGCTCATAAAAGCTCTTGTAAGTACACATGCTAAACCGCAATCTCCCATCACACACATAATTACTTTTTAACACACATCACCCATCAATAGCCAAAAACCCACGCCCTATCAAACGCGCCCTCTCCAACTGGCAACACCACAGCGACCACTTGCCACCAGCCCGATCCTGCAGCTAATCCTATCAGCGTATTAATTACTAATGATGAGCTGATGGAGCGAAACCCCCGCTCGCTCACGAACTAACACCCAAGTAGACTTAATGAAATGCCAGCGTTGGGCTGATGAAGGGGCTCCGACCCTTCTTAAATTGCATTAGCCCAGAGACAGAGTGAACTTTGGAGGCAATTAACTGGACAGCCAGGACAGAAAGATAGAGCCAAAGAGGGATGGCAGGCAGAAAGCAACACCGAAAGAGAGGATGAAAGAGGAGGAGATAACAGAGGGGGGGGAAAGAGTTGTGGAGAATGGAGAGAGCAAAGGGTATAAGTGGAGGCTGAAAACTCGACAGAATGCTAATGAGGAGGAGCGGGAGATGGAAGGGGAAGGAAAAGAGGAATGACAAAAAGGGACAAGAGACAAAGTTAAATAAGTAAGTGCTGTTTTAAATTTAACACCTTTAAGTGGGGTTTTAAGAGATGATTGGTTTCCCGCCTTGATTTAAGGGCCTCATTCCGGCGTAAGGGCGCAATCCTTTACCTGCTTCACTAAAACCCCTCCAATAAGAGGAGAACCGTAGTACAGGGCAAATCATGTCAACGTTTTTGTTAACATCCCCACAAATTTACCCAATTATTTCTCTTCCCATTACAAAGCTGCCAGAATAAATGTTTTACTGGTCCTAACAAAGTTACTCTGTCGCAAAAGCGAATCTAGTGTAAATTTGTTTTATTCACGCTTCGAGCCAGCAAGATGACACCGATTTAATAATAACTTGTTCTTGCTGCGCAGTGTGCCAACTAATTATAAAGGAACACAGGACCATTTCTGAAGGAGAACACATAATCCTTGGTGCTGAAGCGAGGGTTTAAGTTCAGCTCTTGCTGTATATGGCAATCATTAAGATGGCATTTGGGAGATGAAGTCAGTTATTTTCTGAAACATACTATCCTGAAGTTTTACAGGAACTATTTTGAGGCAGTTTCATTTGGTTGTCAGCCTCCATTCTCAGGGAATCTAATATAAGAAACTTAAGATTACAAAAATGCCCATAAATCAAGTCATTTCTTTTACACCAACTAACTATATGTTGTCTTTTAGGACATTCAGAAATCTCTTCTTTGGTCTTCCTCTCTGTTTCAGCCTGAGCATCAATCTATCAATATATTCATTATCCCCCTTCGGCATATCCCGCAAACATCTCAGTTTGGCTTCTCTAATCCCAAAGAAAACTTCAGCATTTTAGTCTTTGCTACCCCTAGTTTTACTTTCTGTCTTTCCCTAAGAACCACTGTCTCCAAACTATCGAACATCTCTGGTCTCATCACCAGATTGACAGGCATTGAATGTTCAAACCATAGCACAAAGTTACACAAAACTTTTTTTTAATTTGAAGATCACCACACAATTACTATTATGGTCCAACTAATCCATTAAATGTCTAAGGTTTCTAAATCTTACAGGTGGGGATCATTTTTTTTGGCCGGCATCCCACACACAGTCCCCTGGATCCGGATCCAATAAAGGGGAATCCTTTTGTCCACATTTCATCTCTAAGGTGCATTTAAACATGGCAGGAATATACTGGAAAGTGGCAGCAATTCACATGGCTGACAAATAGAGCAAAGAACGACAAGCTATAAGACGAGACTTGGAAAATACTGACTTGATTCATATCAGCACAGAATGAGAAACACGAATAGAATACAGAGAAGATACACAGAGAAAGCTGGGCAGTTTAGATGCGTTACAGACAGGATGAGTACAGAATGGCAAAAAGTGAGGATTCAAGTTATGCAGAGGGGTAAAAAAGGTCCTTCATAACCAGCTCTGCAATGATCAGCTGTTTGATTTTGGTAGCCAAAACAAAGAGCTGCCTCAGGGACTGCACCCTGAGCATCGCAGCATTGCAAAACCCCACCGATACACAAGTAAACAAATCCAATGGTCCAAAATATTAATTAGCAATTGGCTCATCAGCCCAGTTCCAAATGGTTGCCTGTTCTAATTTAGTAAAACCCTGGAGCACTGATAAGGTCTGAGACAAGCAGTGCAGGTATTGGCAAACACAAAGTTTATAGCCTTGACACAAATATAGGACTTTCTCCCTCTCCCAGGATGCAGCAGAAAAAATAAACTCTTTTCTGTGTTTAAACATTTATATCTGAAAAATTGTGCAAATGAAAAAATGAAATTACTTTAACTGATAAGTTTTTATGCCTGCATAATCAATTCAGAGGGTTTTCACAAGGACGTCAACTAAAAGTTCACAGAGTTTACGAAGAAGCGGCGGAAGGGCAAAAACAAGTGTTTGGATTCGACGCATATTAAAATTCAGAGGGCGGCGGATGAAAAGAAGAAGTGTGTAATTATGTGGGACCCGGGCTAAAACTTGACAGCACATCATAAAACTAAGTACAAGAGTTCAAAAGTGTGTGTTTGTCTGTATGAATGGGCACAGATGTAAAACACATCTCTCTACAGTGCTCCTCTAACAAAGACAATCATTTCCACCACAACTATTCAACCAAACTCCCTCTACACACGAGTGGCTTGGGTCTCATCCCAAACTTGCATCAGTCCATTGGGTTAAGTGCTAAGTTAAATTAAAAAGAAGGGAAGCTTAATGGAAGGCTGTTTTGTGATTCATTAGCAGCACGCCGTCGATTCCTTCATCACTCAGATGTCTCCACGCCGCCCTTTATGTTCAGATGGAGAGTATACTCATCCTCCGTTCTGTCCATTAGGGCCCAAACAGCCAAACAATCAATGCAATTAGGAGAACATTGCTCAAAGTGCTGCAGGTGAGCACTTGACACAAGGTAAATTCAGCCATCTTTTGTCTGAAAAATTAAAAGGCGTAAATGTAACTTCATTTTCCTTTTTGATTTTGTTCTCATCTTCTTCTTTTTTTATTCAGCCAGAAAACAATCACAACTTTGTTCTGTTCTCAAGGCTTTATTGAAATCGTCTGTTTTCCCACCGAAATCCCTTGGCAAGCCTCTTGTCACAAAACATATTGACAGCGATCCCTCGCTGCCGGCTTGAAGTTTAAAGCCCAAAGTGTCCTTGGCCGTCAAAGACAGGGGTTCTGTATACATCCTGTATTGATTGTGCTCCAGAAACTTCAATAACCTTCACGAGTTCTGACAGAGCCTCAGCCACGCCGCTCTCTCAGCACTCAACTCCTGCTTAACAGCGGGGGTTCCCACCTGGAGCCGGCCGCATGCGGTCAATCTTTTCATGGCTTTATCGTTGACCGAGACAAGCGGGACGTGGCTGCGCGCTCGCCGAAACCCCGCGTCTTTGCAGTATCCCCAAACATCTTTTTCCGATACAAGAACCATCAGAAATAGAGCTTTGATATTCTTTCAGTATAAAAGTCTTTAATTTAATCATAAAACAACAGTGTTTAAAGGAAAGCAGCAGATGTTATCAACCCCTTGGAAAAAGTCTGAACTTGAATCCGCTCTGAAAAAACATATGGCAACGTTTGATCGATTCTGGGCGCCTTTAATAAAAGTAGATGTAAAGAGGCAGTCCTTAGGCTTCCCATGTAAATATGACAGTGCTTTTGAGGGCAAAAACAAATATGACACATTGATTAAAACGTCAGGCTAGAGAAGTATGCGGCGATGTCGGTGCTTCATATTTAATTAAAAGGGGTTTATTGTCTTCTAGCTTCTCTCTCCTCCATTTTTATCTACTGATGAGCCAATACAGCACTGGAGCCACTTGTATATTTATATATACTTTGACACAAACATAACGCACCCTTTTGTTTCTGGTTAATCTAAGTCAATAAAGTGATTTATTTATAAAGCAGAGTTAGATTAATCCACTGGCTCATCTTTGATCAAAAAAGCCTCGGAAAGCAGGAATGCTGCAGCGCATGAGAGAGGGAGAGAACGCGAGAAGCGTCTCTTAGAAATATATGAAAGCAACGTGTTTCAAGCACCTAAAACCTCGAGAAAGAGGAATTAACAAAAGCACAGGCATCTAAACAACTTTAATCTTTGATTAAAGCCAACATCAAAAATAACTTTGTTCTCACTGGCTGAATTCTTATCACAAGCGCTGGTGGAAAATGTTAATAAACATCGCAAGTTTCATTTTAGCATCCTTCTTTCAGAAGCGAGATAATCACTATCTATCCATATTTCTTTAAGCGCTTTCAAAGCCCCCCCCCTGTCTGCAAATAGTAAGCCACTCATTAAAAGAGTGATTTGCACTCTGGTCACACACTCAGAGCAGACAATGTTCGTGGCAAGCCGTCGCGTGGCCACAAATCCTTGCAGGATGCGCAAATGGCAAGCTAATTAACGAACTCTCTGGTCTCAGACAAAACAGTAAGACGAGGTGAAGGACAAGAGGAGCAACAGACACCTGAAGCCAAAGACAGACTGTAAAACTCGTAGTTATGAGTGCATGTGTGAGGTTGTGAACTGTGATGAACTTTTATGAACTATTGTATCCAATTATCTGCCAGTTTATTGTGACTTCTGACACAATTGAAAGAAATTTGTGTCTTTTATCACTCACATTTTAACCAATACGAACCATCCAATTAAAAGCCATGCTGCGGCCTGTTTCTGACCTCGGCTTTATGGAAACACATTTCCAGCCTTGGATTTCTTGGGCAAACCGGACTGCTTTGAACAACAGGTTCTCTTTTGATGAAAAAAGGAAAAAAAAATACATTCATGGATAAACATAGCGCAGTGAGGGAATGTGTTGAGATATGCAAAAATTCACCGGTGGTGTAAATAATCGATAAACATGCTTGCACATAATCCACTTGAAGAATTGTGAAGCAGCATTAAAAACGCTCCTTCCTGCTTCAATAGTGCTGATTATCAGCCATTTTTTTTAAGACTTTGAATCGATACTTCCACGCAGGAAGAAGGACCACCAGGAGCACTTTGAACATTTCTGAACCGGGATTAGAACCATTACATGAATCTTGACTTTCAAAGACTTGTTTACCCGCTCCCATTTCGATGCCTACTGGGCCTGCAGTCACACACGGATAAACGGCGTTTCTCTGCCAGGGCCGTGTAACTGGGTGCACCCTATGTTCCTGTCAGCTCTTGCATCAGTCTACTCTACTGGTATGTCATGTGGAAAGGTCAGGGCTGGTTTCTCCACCTCTCAAAGTGGGGGGGGGGATAACACCTATCAAGAGGGTTCAACGGATGTCAGATATGTGAACTGCAATAAAGGGAACAAGGCAAGCAGGCATTCAAATTATTTATCTGGAAGGGTTTGGGGGGATTTGACCAGTTTTGACACCTGTTTCTACTAGATATTTTAACATTTTATTTGGACCAAAGTGAACCACGTAAACATCTCCTACACCATTACAACCACTCTGCCCATTGTCCACTAATGGTTTTTCGGCCTATACATCATAATAAACCTATTAAAGGCTAAATAATAAAGTGTGAGTGGAAGTGAACTGAGCTAACAAGTTTCCAAGTCGTTCCTTCCCTCAAGGAGGGCATTTTTCCGAGTCATTAAAGTCTCTACACAATTATGGAGCGATCACTTTTAAATTACATATTTTATATTGATCACATAAAGTAGTAAAAAAGTAATTATGCAAAACTGAGGAAAAATAATCTCGAGAGAGACACATAAAAAGGAACTCACAGTAAATAGCCCAGCCGAGGTTGGGCTGCTGCTGTTGGCTCATGTCTGCTGGCGGGGTTTTTAAGATTTTCAGATTAGAGCTGGCTCAGTCAGTAGCCAATCAAATCCAACCGAGCTTCGGTGGGAGCCTTAGAAATTTAATTTCTCTTATTGCTGATATGGGACTCCGTAAAAGAGAGTGGGCTAAATGAAGGGGGTAAAAGGGAATGTGGGATCGTTGCGATTGAAAAAGAAAGGCAGATAATGAGATTAAGAAAGAAATTACAAGGACCAAAAGGAGCATGCAGCAGGTATTAGGAAGTAGCAGAAGTGTGATACGGAGGCGGCGGGAGCGACGCCGAAGCAGGAATGATCCAGGGAGATGGAAATGAAGTGTGGGAGAGGAAGACAGATGAGCAAGCAGGAGATGAGAGAAACGGGAAGAAGAGGGAGGAATGGATGAAGGCCCCTCATATTGACATAATCGGTCAGGAAATAATAACACAAGTGACTGAGTAAGAAAACCTCATTTCACATAATGAGTATTCTAATCAAGAGATTACATTATCTCACATCACAGAGCTGGGGGAGAGCGGGGCCCCTGGCCACCGCGAGCTGGCAATGGCCGCATGTCGGGGAATGGCTTTGTGCCATCTATAACAGGACGGCCATTACAGTACACGCCTGTACACAAAGACGCACATGCATAAGTACAGTTTTGTGTTTGTGTGTTCCCGCTTGCCATCTGGGAACAGCTCCAGCTACTTCTAGAGCTGGAAATAGCTGGCCTTTCAATTTAACTGGGCAACCACATTCTGTCATTTTATTTATTTTCCCTTTTGTGTGATCGGTAAAAAATAGCCCGTGTTATCCATTACCATGGCAACCATCAAAACATGCAAACGCGAGATCGTTTCATGCTGGGCCTTACTGACCTACCATTAAAGCAATGAAACAAAAGTACGTTTAATATGATGTACATCCAAGTCAAATTCGATTTAGAACATCAATCGGAGAAAAATAAAGTGTTTTTTTAAGTAAGTTCCCTCCAGCAATAACTTAAAATACATATCAAACAACTCCCAAATAAGGAGCATCGCAGGGAAATCAGTTTCTTTGGTTTAATAAACAGAGCGCGCATTCTCCCGATCACTCTGAGAACAACTGTCACAGATTCTCCTCCGAGAGTCACCGCTGGGTCACCTCAACATCTGCTCCTCTCCCACAGCCAATCAAACAAGAGCAAGGATCAAGAACTTAACATAAACACACAGCAATTAAGGAAACAACAATTAATCCAAGCGATCAAGCCTTCCCCGTCTTTGTCTCCAGCTACTTGTTGTTGACAGATTAATTGCCCCCCATCACGCTGACACTGCTTTAGATTAATTTACTGTGAGAGCGAGTGAGGAAATAATCCATAAACACAAAAAGGAACTTGACACTTGAACTGCACATATTTTTTTGCTACACAGAAGAAAAAAAAACTGCATTTATAGCATTATAGTCCACTCTACTGTACTCTACAATGCAGTTCAATCTGTTCTGACTCATTCATGCATGTCCAAGTGAGAATAAGACATCAACCTTTAACATTTTAATACTTTCAAACATTAGTTTTAGTGGATTTCTTCCCTCCTGGCTGCTTAAAACTAACCTGAAGCACTGTCTGGATCTTTGCAGATACGTCTGCCTGCTCGTACAGCTTGATCTCCTCTTCGTGGGTGCCGCCTGGAGCCTGTGCTGCGATCCGCTGCATGTGGGCCAACACCACGCTGTGAGCCTGGGCCACAGCCTTAAACTTCTCAAACAAGAGCTCCAACAGTTCCAACAGCAGCCTGCAGAGGGAGACAGGGAGGGCAGAAACAGAGGGGGGGAAACACTCAGCAGTGTACTGTAGGAAAATAAACCGCTCCTCTGGTGAATCACCTGACTTTAGATCTTTGTGCATGTGTAAGAAAAGGAAAGAACAACCATTAACCTCTGCGGGAATAAGCAGATTGTCTTTTTCAAGTCTCTAACAACAACCATAAAAAGTGTATAAGCTCCACACGGTGTCACAGTTAAAGTCAGCTCCCAGTGCTACCACACCAATCTACTAGTTCTATGGTTTTTCTAACTTCTGGGTGCAATAACAAAACAGCCCCAAAGCTGCTATATCACAAGTATAGTACAATATTGCACAGAAATGATTCTGCATCTCCAGCTTCTGCTCAGCTGCAAATTTCCCTTCATATTTTCACCAGTACCAGAATGATATTTATCTCTAGTCTCATTTACTGTTAATCTGTTTTTTTATATAAATGGGGAGCCACAGAATAACAAAAAAAGAGGCCAAAAGTAATTAATGTGCACTTTTCACTACATCTACATTTTCCTGCTTCCTGTTTATAGCTGAATTTTGCTCTTTGTGGGGCACTTTGTTGCTGCACCTGCAGTGATAAACCAGCACCTGGGTTGGCTGCAGGGAAGTAGTGAAGTGCCCAACACCGACTCAAACAAACAGTCAGCCTCATTACTTGTAAATGGCTCTAGATGAAGAAGAGTAAAGCTGAAAGTAAAGTGACCTTCCACTTGATCTGAGTCCTCCACTCTGCACAGCTGCATCATCTGCACTAATGCTCAGAAACTATACCTGCTTTCTGCACAAGGACAGAGCTTTTTAAGGAGAGAGGGAGCACAGGTTGCATTAGTGGAGTATGACACAGTTTTTAGTGCAGCTACGGTTCCACTTTATTATGATGGAAGTACGACAACTTGAAAACAAATAATTCCTGTTTCACTGATCTTTTGGTTGCCATTTCACTGGGTTTTATTCAGTTGGTAGGAGGAGTTTGTAGGCTTGTGGAAAATATAATTTAGCAATATTATTTCATTTTAATTAGGTTCAATGGGCTCAGTATGTAAAAATGTTCAGTTCGTAGTTTACAACTTCCCACTTGGTTGCATTTTGTGACACCAAATATTCATCGCATCAAGTACTGGAACCTCTCGAACCTCTAGATCCACAATATTCTCAGCCTTAGGATAAGCCTGTCATCTCCTTTAAATACCATCCACCTTTTTGGACAGCTGGAAAAGATAACTGCTCTGTAATCTTTGTTTTCAAACTTGACTCTGTCAAAAAAAAAAAAAACGCTATAAGCGCTGCTTCAGGGCTGCTGGCTGTGCAGCACCTCTGTGATGACGATGCACAGAAACCAAATCATACACTCTTTCTGACAGTAGCGCCAACTGTGAATGCTACATCCATCAACAGCGCCCTGATCTGCTCAAGCACCATGCCTTCCAGTTGGTTTGCAAGCAGATTCGGTAAAAAGTCCCACATCATCCTCGCTCGGTTCCTCCAACAGTTGTGATTGAGAGTCCAAGAGAGAGTTGAGGACTTCTAACACACACTTGGAACAATTCTATTGACACCCTGGCAGCCAGTTTGGTATGCCTGTCAGTGCGCACTGTCTCAGCTTATATCTTCCCCCGACGCTGCCGTGTGCTGCTCGTCTGTCTCAGAGGAATCGGCTCACAGCCCGTACCTTGAATCCTGCCTTCTAAGATAAATCTACACCTTTATAGATCTTCTTAAAACATGATCAGAGTTTAGGTTTCAAATCACAAAAGCGGTGACTCCAAAGACCAAATCAGCTTTTATTATGTCAAATATCTGAGCCCATTACTCATATCAGTCTCAGTAAATAGCCAGTGTTTCCTGTAAAAAGCATAAAGATAACGTGGAGCTAAGATGGATGCTCTGCTAGGGGGCATTTTGGTTGGTTGTCTGTCACTTTACTCATAGCAGCAGCAAGTAAATGTTATTAATGGACATAAGGGAGGCACGAAACACAGTGATCTATAACTCAGTGGATGTAAGACGAGCAAGAATTAATAAGGGCTGACAAAAAAAAGGATCAATAGAATACTCAGAATGTAAACATTAACCTTGATAAAAAGGAAATCATTGCTTGAATGAAGAAATTTGACCAAAGACGCACAAAACTTGCATCTCTTGCCACCTTTTTCAGTACGGTAGCACTCTTTCCACCTCACCCCCTAACATTTGCACTTATAGACAGGCACAGTGTAGACGGCCCAGGCTTCCCCATTATCTCTCAGTGGAGGCCATCCTAATCCATATCGTCTGTTCTTTGAGACCTCACGTCTCATTTCCCCTCAGGATCGAAGCTGACACACAAGGCTGGTGAACAGTCAAGGGAAATAGCAGGGAGCACCCAGTTTCTGGCTAACTGGCCAGCAATATGTGTGGTGCAGTTTAGCAGGACAACAGCAGCATCCAGAACAGATTATCAGAGCTTATTGTTTCCCGAAAATAAACGGACAGAAACACAGACACATAATTTCCTTTTCTGATGTTTTGCGATGACCAGCATGCTGAATAGGTGGAGAAGTGCAAAAAAGGTCAATCCATCTTCTATACAACCCGCCTGTCTGGTTTATATCGGCTTTGAAATACTTTGGGTTGGTTCATGTTTTTCTGCTCATTCATCCTTTTCCCTAATTTTACATCAATGATCAATAAAAATGACTCAGATTGGATTTTATGTGTTTCGTTTAACAAAGCCAAGGAAGACAGAAATGTCTCATTTTATTGGAGCAGAAGAATATAAATTCAAGTCTAATGTGAGATCGCAAATCAGTGGTGCATGGAGTGGAAATCAGTGTGGAGCATCTTTGTGAGGGGAAAATGAAGACAGGGGTTGGACCTCTGATGATGCGGATGAGAACATAAACCTCTAAGACCAAGCCGTGCACTGCTGCTTAAGCCATAAAGTGCTTAAGTGTTGCCCGCTGGTCTGCAGAGCTATAAAATATAGTGTGCAATATTCAAGACCATTGTTCCCCTACAAGTGGTACATTGGATGGGAGTTTCCATAGCAACAAGCAATGACTTTAAATTGAAGTGAACATAGGGAGAGCCAGCAGAGTATGCATCCAAATACAAGCAAGTCTTAAGCGCTCACACACGTATACATGTGCAGGCAAATTTAAAACAATCAGCATGGAGCAGGACCGAGAACGAGCTACGCGGCCGCCTATTACGGCGAGGTCAGACAAGATTCAGCAGGCAACAGAAGAAACAACACAGGCAAGGGCTGGAGTGAGGATGCCTGACAGAAAACAAGACGTTCCTCTTAAATGGTTCAGGATCAGTGGACTGAGACCTGTGCTTCTGCAGACTGCGCGCTGTACGCGGACGTCTGCAGCCGCCGACGTGACCGCTTTTTAAAATGCGGCGGTCCTATAAGGCAGGTGGGAAACAGTTTGTGTGGGTCCGGGGGGTTTGTTTAACCATGACGTGTCTATGTTTAAAGCAGCAGAGTATCTGTTTTCATGGTCTGGAGGCAGGTGTGTCTCCCAAACGGGGCGTTTTCTCGGTTTCACACCTGGTTGACTGTCTGACTGAGAAAACGGTGGGACTGCATTCAAAACATGTTGTCAGCTCCTTTTACTTTACTGTAAATAAACCTTAAAGATACACGCATGCATGTAATATATGGATATCGACATGGCGTTAGTTTTTTACCCCGAGTGACAAAAGATGGAAAGTGAACATCTTTTGTCTAACAAACATGGGAAATCGAGTCTAATGGGTATACCATTAATATAGACTGCAGATTAATAAAGCTCTTACACAGATAAAATACCAACAGGAATACAAGTGGCAGCTTTATTAAGGTAGCTGTCTACGATGATCTCTTTCAATATATATATGCAAATGCCACTATTGCTCCTCTCAGGCAAATGATGATTTTATTAAAAAGCTAATTTTCATCTTTACTCACAGAGCTGCTCGTGCCTCCTTTCCTGTTTTATTAGTATTTTACTCCAGTTTACTCAGTTTTTTTTAACCTTCAAATCCACTTTTAATGATCATTTAACATGATATCATCCTAATTTGCTGTACCTTGGCTGGCTCTCCTGAGCGAGGTTTTCGCCCCTCTGGTAAGCGTGGTCTGCTATCTGAGTGGTAGACCTCTTGACAATCTGCTTCAGCTCAGGCTCCAGTCGCTCCATTATGGCTTTGATGGTCTCTGGAAGTTTCTTTAATTTGGCCAGAGCCTGACAGGATGAAGTGGATAATGTTTCACTTAAAGCAAAAGCATCACAGAGACAAGAGAAAGTAACATGAATGAGGCGTTTTTTTTAGATTGTGTGTACTCCTGTATGTACCCTGATAAGGATGCCCATGAACTCAGGGCTGTTCTCTTCTGGATCCACCTCAGAAAGATCGGCTTGGTTTAGTTCCCGGATATCCTGCTGCAGCTCCCGCACTAAAGAAAGAATACAAAGAGGTTTTTTCACTGTCAGTGAAGTAATTATCCACAAACCTAATCATTTCTAGAGAGAAATATTTGTACCTTTATCTTTCCCAATTTAATAAAGTAGCATTAACTGAATAAATGTGTTGCTTTTAGTGCGCTAACATCTTCTGTCTTTGTCTCTTAAGCTCACACACCTGCACCCCAAAAACCCACCCCCGCGCTCTCAACAGCTGACTTAGTCACATTAGCGGCTAAATTGAGAATGGCAGTATCGAGTGAAGCTCTAATTTCCATTAGATGGAGCCTCCAAAATCCTCATCAAAGCATGTTAGGAAAGTTAATGTTTATGGCAAGTTAATGGACTTGGGGTGTATTTCCTCTTTTCACCCATTCCAACTGCAGTTTGCGTAATAATTCTGACAATTACTATCTACAAATGAGGTTCTCTAATGCTATTAGACCAAAATGGCAAGCCAGGCCTCGGATGGAAGCCGGTTGCCATGTCGTGACCGCGGTTGTTAACATGACGGTATACAGGCACTTAGCACCTGGCGGTGGCTAATTGCAGGAGTTCTCTTTGCATAATGCGGTCGAGTTTTTACTTTTAGGTCTCCGGTGTGGGAGAAGCGAACACATATTTATCAAGTATTAAAGGTAATTTATACATTTGTGTGTGTTTATGAGTCTGAGGTCAGGGCGTGCAGAAGCATGCTGATGAGCTAAGATGAATAAATAACAAGATGTTAGGTAAAACATTCACATGAAGAAAAAAAAAAGTCGAAATCAAAAAAACTGCATAAAGACAGCTTAACACAAAAGAGAAAGGAGCAGATACAGAAATACAGAGCGCGTAATAAATGCTTAATGGAAACCTTGCTGGATGTTAATTGGTATCAACAGTATGGTGTACAGCTGCCGGGTTTCCACACAGCTAAAACCTGTTGAGTTGTTAACTTAGAATGCCAAGAGTGGGTGGCGGAGAAGAAAAAAAAAAAAAAAAGTGTCAGGTTTAATATAAAACCTTGGAAACACACAGGGAACACACAGTTATTGCTGGATTAACTTTTTTCATTATCTCCTTGTTTGCCCTCCTCTGTGCTTTGCCTGAGAGAGATGCGGCGCCGACTCTACGCCCCTACAACCGAGAGAGAATCCGCACATTTCCGAACACAGCCTGCATCTGTATCATCAGCCTATGTTAAAGTGCTGGTTATCAGTTTGAGCATAATAAATGCAGCTTCCCTGCTGCGAAGGCAGAGACACAGGGTGACTAATGGTCCATGTAGGGGGGGGGGGGGGCATGACGATTATAATGTTAGCAAGCGAGATGTATATTATGATCATAGTTGAAGATGTTATGACATATAGTGCCAGGGAAGAAACGTGGGTGTTTGGCTGTGCAAAAGTTTGTGTATGTGCAACAAGGCATTCATAATGCATTTAGTCCTTTGCAGAGAAATCAGGATCAGCAGTTTCTGTGTGCTTCCAGTGTCCAAGAGAGAAGGGTAATTTGCACACCCTTAATGACATGCAAATGGAGCACGCCAGAGTGATGCTAATGACTTCTTATCACTGAGAATATCAGAAGAGTGAAAACACAACCGCATGCTAAAATCGACAGTTTCCTATTGAAACCAACTCTTCTACTTATTTCTGTAGTTCTAATGTGGACAACTGATCAGATATCTGCCATTTAATATAACTTCCACCCACAATTTTACTTTTATACCCTTTATAGTCATCTTTATTCCTCCCATTATGCTAATGTGATCTAAATTCTTTACCGCTGCCTGATCCAGGTGTGCTGAACTGGGACGAATCCAGAAACTTGCGTGGGGTGGACAGGCTGCTGACTTCCAACACAGGCAACGGAGATGCATCTTTGGTTGCAGATCTGCAAAAACCAAAGCAATTGCTTCACCTCACATATGAATATGCCACAAAAACAAAACAAACAGAAGTTTAAAAGGATAAATCTGAAGTAACAGCTGTTTTAAGTTTAGAAAGAACTAAAAGAAATGCAAACATGGATCTGAATAAATATAATCTATTGTTATAACCTTACGCCTTGCATCTCTGGTTGAAGGGAACGGTTCTGCTTTCCAATGAGTCATTTATCAAACTTGTGGTGGAAGCAATCCAGGTGCTTTAAGTTGGGCGGTATAAACACAGTGTGCCTGCTAAGTGAGTGGGTTGTATGGAGGCTGGTGTGTTGTTAGAGGAAGCCCAATACAGGAAGGCCAGGACCTGTCACTACCTGACCCTTAGTAATAAATCATTTTGCCTCACCAGCCCACTACCTTCATAATTATTACACACACACACACATACACGTGGAAAACAACACTTTAGCCGAATGCCTTTGATGGAAGACTAATGCAACAACAGTGTGTGAAAAAGCCACTGGGCCGCATTATCAGTAAGAACTTACACAGCCACATCATCAAACCGGGAAGCTGGCCCTCAGGTCACAGTTAATCTCACAGCTGCTGCCAAATCTGCTTCATCATTTTATAACATCACTGTCATCACATAGGAACCAGAGATGTTGTCTTCCTCTACAAACAGGCGCCGTGCATTCGTGGTTTGTTTCCTGATACCTACAAAATTAGAGCAGTCTGTGCCGTGACTTTAATTGTATGCCAGCTAATACGTTTACAGGGAATTTGAGATGTTTTGCATCCGAGTTGTTCAGAGTTTCACATCACGTTGTATTCGCATGAAGAAGAGCGACAAGTTGCACAAGGTGTCATTGCTTTTGACATTCAGGGTCACACTTTCCATTCAGCACCAAATTGTCAAGTTTTACTTAGTGCTGATTGTAAAGAAATACTTTGAATAATAAAGCCAGACTGATAAGATCAAAACTTTTATTCCTGTTAAGATAACAGGTAAGAATAAAGACTTTTCATTCGATGGATCTATGCAAAATGATAAAAGAATGGACTTTTTTAATATGCATAATAGTAATTCAAACATTCAAAAAAGCTGAGGTTGAAAGAAAACCTGTAATAGCAGTTAAATGGACTTACCCTGGGCCGCGAGCATTTCTGTCCTTGTTCTTGTGCCCGAGGCGACTTGTGGACTTGATGTAAAGATGTCTGTGCAGCTCATCTATAAGCACAAAGTGCATGTTGAGCTTCTTCCTTTTTAGCTCCAGGCGCAGATCTCCAAGCCCTTCCACCTGCAGCAAGGGCCCTTCCAAGGACTCCACAGCCGTCACCTGCACAACACAACACAGCAGCCGAGAGCATGTTAACCTTTGCTATAGATCTCAAGTTCTGCATGAAACTTTTGTGACACGACATACTAGCGTTCTACTTGCAAGGAAAGGAAAAGCACTTTTAGTATGAGTCAATTATAACAAGGAAATTTCACCAATCCACCAAAACTTCAATTTAAGATTAACAACACCTTTAGGAGAACTGTCCTTTTTTTCTTCTTGGAAACAATCGCATTGTTACCCATCATCATTTTCTGCCATCTAAATAAATATTACATTTGTTTTAGTAGAAACATTTAACGGTGAACATATCAAATCATGATGTGTCGAATAAACACAACATGCGATTTTTTTGCCAAAAACCTGTTTGGTTATGTGCTCTGTATTTAAATGTACTCATCTAAATTCATGCTGCCTCTTCGCAGGAACAGTGGCGCGTTTGAAATTAATTCATCGTCATGTCATTAAATTAAACGTACCAATCCGTATCTGTGTGTTAACGTGGATCAGTGTGTGTATTTCAAGGGGCACTAATGGCCAGATGATAGCGCTGCTAAAAATATGTGCAAGGCCAGGGCAGGCTAGATGGGAGTGGTTAGCAGGAGGGAAGACGACTGCGGGCCAGGAGCACGGGTCAAGTGTATGTTGATGCAAATGAACCGCATTAGAGAGCAGATGAGTTAATGCACTTCATAATCAGCCTGCTTTTGCTTTACATCATTCCCAGAGCGTGCAAGGCTTCCCATGTCCTGTGCTCACCTCTCAGTTGTGCCTATGCAGGATTATATGTATGAATGTGAGACTGTATATTAAGACTGTATATTGTGTGTGTGTTTTTGTTTGTGCGTGTCTCTGTATGTGGGTGGTGGATGTGTGGGGGGGGATTATCTCATTACGATAGGGCTGGGATGACAGAGAGAAGCTGGTTAACATCATTAGGGACCAGTCCTGTCAGCATAATGAGGAATATGAAGCCTCTCGTGATTTGTTTTTTATGGAAAGAGAGGGAGAAGAGAAGAGAAGAGAAGAGAAGAGAAGAGA
>JAVQJG010097612.1:0-17243 GCA_036024015.1 Craterocephalus amniculus
TGATCTGTGTGACACGGAGCATCATCCTGCTGGAAGCAGCATCAGAAGATGCTCCACTGGGCTCAGAAAGGGACGGACATGGTCAGCAGCAGCAGCAGGTAGGCTGTGCTGGTAAACCAGGACATGCTGGAGCTGGGACAACGTTCTCCATCTTCTATTGTCCAGTTCTGGTGAGTCTGTGTGAATTGTAGCCTCAGTTTCCTGTTCTTATCTGACAGGAGGGGCCCCGGTGTGTTCTGCTAGTGCTGGAGCCCATCAGAGATGCTGTGCTACTACCTTGAATGGAACCAGTGCTTATTGAACTTTTTGTTGCCTTTCTATCATGTCCAACCAGTCTGCCCCGTCTCCTCTGACTTCAGCAAGACATTTCAGTCATGAAAACTGCTCACCAGACAGCCCATCTGGAACTGTGGACACGTTTGTATGTTCTGTAGGTGATAATAGGCTGACATCACAGCTGTCTTAACGTGACTACTGAAGTCCAGGTCTGAGTCCAAGACTACACCTTGGTTTCTGGCTCTGTTGGGGGTTTCTAACTTAGCCGTCTGAAGCTGAGTGCAGACTTTTAATCTTTTTTCTTTTGGTTCTAATAACAATGATTTCAGTTTAGTCTATTAACAGACATGGATGTTCTTAATCTTTTCAGTCCTTCCTTCCACATTCTGATGCTCACTTTGAACTTCAGTCATCTTGACCACCTATTTCCTTCTTGGCTGATCTGTTCTTCTGATTTATTAAATGTAATGGCTTATTTATTTCTTTATTAGAGAGAAATTCTCATGTTTCTTTTCTTCACAATAACCAGTCGGGAGTTCAGTTCAGTCCCAAAACTACATTGATATGTCCTGGATTCATGGAAAACTGGAACTCATGAGTGCGTTGGGCTTTAGGCTTTCATGCAAAGCTGAAGTCTCTCTGCAGCTTTTTTTCCTGTTGTGTTTTGAGGTTAAATGAAACTCATACAGTTAAAAAAATGGTTAGGATATTTTTCTTTTTGTATGATGCTCTGTATTTGTTAATGTCACTGTCTTTATGCTTTTGAATTTAGAACTGTCCATTGTTTCAATAATTATTGTACAACATCTGTTTTCAACAAAGAGAATAATCAGAAAAAACAAAGAAGTTTTTCTGCAGCTCAGAAGGGGATTGCTTAAAGACTCTTCAATGCAGTCTGTTTCCTTACATCAGCTATTTGTTATTAATTGGCTGTTATATATGGATGTTTGACAATCAGATTGGCTTAAACCGATTGGCAGTGAAGCGCCTTGAGATGACTTAGTTATGAATTGGCGCTATACAAATAAAGCTGAATTGAATTGAACTGAATTAAAACTGATCCTGTGATGTGAAATTTAAGGAGTTATCTTTAGGAATCCTGTTTCCCTTCTTCATCATACATCATCTTATGGACAGATGTCATAATCCTTCTATCTGAGTCCCATTTGGTAATTAATGATGGTTGAGTTGCAGGCAGCTGCAGGTCTGTGGGAAGCGGCAACCTCCAGCTCCAGCCTATATAGAAGTGCCTAAAATTGCAGTTCCTCCCTCCCCCACTAGGTGCAGCTGAAAAACAGAGCTAATCCTTATAGACTTCCATGTTAAAAAGTTTACAGCAGACGTTTACAACATTTTTACAGCCTGGCTCAAAACAGTAGGAACCTCTTACTGAGCTTCTTTTCAGCTCATCAGAAACCTCCTTGTCACCATCCATTTATTTTACACTCTTTGATCAACACTTGTAAGTACACTCACATTGTAGTCACAATCCTGGCTTTCGTACAAAGACATTTTCATCCAAAAAGGCTGTTGACCCTCAGGCGCCAAAGCGGAACTATTGAATGTGGCCTACCATCCTTAATTCAGTCAATGAATTACACTCAAACTGCACCCAGAACATAAACTCATTACCTACGTTGGTTTTAACCAACAAACCATAAAATATTTGATTTCACAGACACAGTTCAAACCACCCACCCTGCGCTGTCACTCTGGCTTCAACCAGGTCCAAGAAAAACAAAATGTACAGAATGCGTATTTCCTGCAGAGTTAAACTCCTCTCCACGTCTGTCCTCACACTGCAATAGAGCCGCCACACACACACTTCACACATTAAATCCAACATCAACAAACTCGTGTCGGGTTTGACTTCATCACCAGGGAGGAAATAAGATAAAATAACCACGGTAAAAAGTAAATACCATCAGGTCTCTGACTCAGAGGGATTATCAGGATAAAAGGAAAGCCAAACACTCGTTTCCCGGCCCAGCCAGGAGCTGCAGCTAATCCAGAGGTAAATTAAATAGACGCATTTATTTCAGTGCTGGTGTTGCGTAACGGAGGGGAACCTGTGAGGAAACTAAGATGGACAGGACTAAATAAATCAGGCACTTTAATGGACTTCGCGCTGATTGAATAAATCAAAGAGATCAACGATGAAATAAAATGCAGGAATTAGAGGCTTCAATCAGAAACAGATGAATTAAGAAATATTCTGGAGTAGTTACTTGTCTTCCTATACAAGGTCATAATGTAAGATATACAGTACCAGCTGTTAGCTACAAGCATCTAACAGGGGAATGGGAAAAAAGCTTAATAAGATATTCTTGGATTCAATTTATATCCATTTTAACTGTAAACACATGCTCATCATGTGACCACTTACCTGCACAAACAAAGCACCTGTTTATGATTGCCATTTAGACTAAAGCACACTGACAAACATTTTGCCATTACCCTGATGAAGGCCTTTTACGGTGAAACACGTAGGCATTTTTTACATTTTAGCTATAAAGGCTTTTTAACATCTATCTTCATGAGAGCCTCAGATCTTCTTCAACCAGTTTACTCGATCCCTTACCGAAGAGCGCCAGAGGAGTAACCCCCTACACCCAAGAAGCACTCCCAGCTTTATCTTTTTCATCTATAGTAAATTCATATCGATGTAGGCCCATGTCTCACCTCGGGTGAAAACTGCTGCAAATATTGCTGTGCTGATGTAGCTGAATAGCTTAATTCTTGTAGCTGAAAAATGCTCATGTACATTTCCCACTTAGCGAAATGTCACTCATTCATTCACAGGTTTTTATGCACATCTTTGGCGACACAGAAAACCTGGGCAAAAACACATGTTGTGCAGCAGTCCATGTGGCTGGGGCCCTGAATGAGTTGCTGGATGTTCACGATGTCTTCCCTGGCCAGCTGCCTCTGCATTCAGTGAAAAAAGGGTTTTATGCAATTATATGCTAATGCATGAAATCCACAATGTACATGCCATGATGTAAACTTACACAAAAAATTGAACGTGTACCTAATGGTAATAGGTGCCATTGACTGCACCCACACACAAAAGCTAAAAAAAACTAGCCGCTATTGCTAACTAAGCTAGCCAGCTAGCTCCTCCTTTGACATGTCTTTGAACAAGAATCTTTGTCCTCACTGAAAGATAATTTTCTGAGAAGTTTTTCCTCTAGACTCTGTACCTTTATATAAGGATGTTTTTAATAATATAGGGCCTTGTGTTCTTGATTTGATTACTTCCTCACTGAGGTCTGGTTGTCTTCTAGCTGCCTTTAAGCGTGCGGTCGTGCAGCCTCTCCTGAAAAAGAGAGGGCTCGATCCTTCTGTCTTGAAGAGTTATCGCCCAATATCTAAACTTTCATTTTTATCTAAGATCTTGGAGAGAGCTGTATACAATCATTTGCAATTTTATCTTAAGCAGAATGGTATCTCTGGGAAATTTCAATCAGGTTTTAAAGCGTTTCACAGTACTGAAACAGCACTGACAAGCAGTGGCGTGTTGTGGGTAAAATTACTGAGGAAGCTCGTCACGTGCATGGCTGTATAATATATACATATAGATATATATATATATATATATATCCCACCAATCAGACCAATCTCTGGTCTGATTGGTGGGATGCAAAGAAGCGTCTAGCTTCCCTTGACCTCCGAAAAACTAATCACGCAGACGACCTGCAGACGTTGTCTCATCTGATTGGCTGATCATTGAAAAAAATTGTCTACAAGGGAAGCCAGCCTGGTCTGGCCTCCTTTGCGACACGATATGATTTAAATTAGTGATTCACTACAAGTGGGCGCTTTTTCAATGAGAAAGACGGCGATCAGAGAAACGATGAGGCAGAATCCTCTTTGTATTCGCTCTAAAATTAAGAGTTTCAGAACAATGACGGCCACGGTCTGGAAATTAATAAACGAATGGACATAAACAAAAAATAGAGGAGGCCGTGCTATAATACATCCATGAGTTCAGGTAGGGAACGTTTTTAAAAGACGAGCGTGCCGTGAGCAGCGCGAGTGTGTGCTGTCGCTAGGCAACCGTGACGGTGACACGCAAGCAGGCAGACAGAGCGGAGCTGGTGGATCTCACAACTTTATCTTTACCTTAGTTTTCTCTGTTTCTTCTTTGTTAGATTTTAGTTGCTATATGTGTGGATACTTATAAAATGCCGAACAAATCGCGTCCCTTATTGGTTCAATACGGGACGCAACATTTCATTGTCAAATAAAGGACGAATCCGTATTTTACGGAACGGGTGGCAACCCTACCCGTGCTCGAGCACGGATCAATGGCTTATGAACGCAATCCGGGCTGTGCTGGACGTGACATGTGGCTACAAGCAGAACTGATCAAATCAACACTCGACTCTACCGGCAGGTTTAGCATTAGCAACACCATTAGCTTCACAGTAAACAAACGTGCGAGCACGAAGCGATTAATATGGAGTGATTTAAAACGGCTAAAATGTATGTAAAAGTATGACTGCCTGGCTTGCATCCATAGTTGACATGAAAACACTAAGCAACAAGATGAGTTTGCTTTTTTGTTGTTATACTGATCCATCGCTTGGCTGAAGACGTAAGGGTTTTTGCTTCGTCCGCTGTTAGCTATCAGCTAGGTTTCCTCAACACTGCTACGTAGTGTTTTGCGCCGACATTACCAACCGTGTCCGAGCCTGGTTCAAGCACTTGCATGTGAACACAACTCATGAATGATCGATCCCGGGCTCGAGAAAAGGCCCTTAATGAAGAGACCCTGTCTGTGTGCTCCGAAAGACCATCCCTGGTATGCAGTACATGGGTCTTTCCTCATTTTGTGCACTTAACAAATTGTCCATATCCATCTGTGTGAAACCGGTAATGTGGTGGATTCTGGTTGACCTTTACTGCCTCACTAATTGGCGGTGGGCTGCTTTTTTCACTACTCAGTGAGGTCAAAGGTTTTCTTATCTTGCAGGATGAGGAGAACCCCCGTGAGCCTGCTGCCAGTAACTCAAGACAAGCCACCACATCACTGTCAAAAAATGTAAAACTAATTTACAGAGGGTGGCCAATCACAAACCATGGGAGGAGGCTATACATATGTATGCTACTGCAACTGAATGTATTCTGTGTTTCAGGCTGGAGCAGACTGTGTGAGGAGGCTGTACAAAAGAAAGCTGGAGCTGGATATTGAACATAAGAAACTTAGAATTAAAATAGCAAGGCTGGAGAGCTAGAAAAACTCGAGCATGAAAGGAAGGTAATTCAGTGAAGTCGACTTATTTTCTGGCATGGTGATAACATGAAAGCACACATTTCACAAGAGCAAAATGAAGCATTATATATACCTAGAACATGATTAATAATCATGTTATATATCAATAATCAAGCGTATGTAAGGATTTGAAATACTTGAATAGACGTGAAATAATTGCCATTCCTCAGGAACAGTGGAGCAAGATCAAGTGAAAGTGCCAAATGAAAAAAAGAAATTGTCTCAGCCAAATGATGGCATGAAATAAGGGATTCAACGGAGAAAACGCTGTGTAATTGCATTCCTTACAATGTTCCCTGCTGCATAATCCAGGGTGATGGGGTCCACACCATCAGGGGGAGGTGGGTCAATTTGGGGGGTTCTCTCCTTCATCAGGGATGTTGTTAAAAATGTTCAGGGTTTACGCATGCACCAACCGAGTGGCAGCAAGTCCTAGTGGCTCCAAGTGTTTTTTAATGGGTTGCTGGACACAATGATTTCCCTCTAGGGGGATTAATAAAGTATTTATCTATCTATCTATAATTCCAGCTTTTTTCCTTTGGGATGCATGAATATTAATTGAAATTCCAATCATAGGTTACTAATGAGTTGGGTGACATAGAACCTCATCATTTACCAGTTTGGTTGTATTTTTGTATTTGTTCTTGATTTGTTCCCATGAACATCTTGTGATCCTGGCGTTGCAACTGAAATAATATGGTTAAGAGGTCACACATGTAGAAATAAATATTAATTCATGGAGCGCACAGCCGTCAGTGCTGTTACAGAGAAGAGTTAAAACACATGCACGACGTGAGCCTGAAAATATCTGCATGGACTGTTTGAGAAGGTAATACACAGAGGAAGCGCTGCGGTGCTGTAGTGTGATGAAGTGACACTAATTGATCAGAGTCTGACATTGTTTCATGTTTCATGTACATTGGCATTAACAGAGTCTGCAATTTACTGTCAGCATTCCTTCCTGGCTTTTGCTGCGGCGACTGATATGCTTCAATTCTTCATATCTACGAAGTATCGTGGTCTCTTACTCCATGGTCAAGTATGACGCTCTCTGCTTCTCAATGTCAGTGATTGGTCAGACGCTTCAAACGCCTCCCCTTTTATGTGAGCATGCACTGATCAAGATTGGGAAACCCTGGGTTGAGTTACCAAGTTGATAACCAGCTGAGTAGTACTGTTAACCAAGGTCGCCGATGTGTGCTTTAGTCAGCCGGGTAACAGAGAAATCCCAGGTATGTTAACACAAATCGTAGTACAGGCCCCAGGCAGAACCTTGGTGTGCACACAGCAAGTATATCCCATCCCTAACACCCATGCAGCTTCATCATGTGCAGAAACATCATCACGGAAATCACAATGAGTGCAAACATGGTTATTTTCTCCTGTTTGGATCATTAAAAGATTTAACCCAGCCCTCCCACTGCGTAAATCATTCTTTCCAGGTTAGGTCAGTCATTTAACTGGGGTGTTTAGATGGTGCAATGGACGATCAATATCCTCAGTTGCACGGAGTTAAATAGTCCCATTAGTGGGAAGCTGATAGCACTCAATGGAAGTGTGAGCTTTAGTTTTCATTGTATTTAAGAAATTTTCCAGACTGCTTTGTTTGTTGTGGTTTCCTGCATGATTGCATTTCTTTTTCTGCCTGAAAGTTGCTTCAGTTTTTGCTTGTGATGGATTACTTGCTTCAAAAAAGTTTTTTATGCTCACTAAGTTGATTTTCATGGCTGCCAGTAACACATTAGACATCAGAAACATCAGGTGTTTTCGGTGGTTGTAACGTAATTTAAGTCAATGTGAACTTCGGAAAAAGGAGCTGAAGAATGCAAAACAAAACTCAACAAGCAGAATCACATGAGTTTATTCAAGTGTGTGGTTGTTAGTCTTTAAAATGCCAAACAAGTTAAAACCAGATCCTCAGCTGAACCTCAGAAAGAACGAAGTTAAAGAGCAAAAATTGAAGCAATTACAGCTCATTTGGCGACTCAGGATGCAGCCAAGTGACCCAAGATTCACCAAACCACCGTTAACAAGAAATCAGCTCATTCAAAGTGAGAACACAGTTTTTTAGTTTTTTTTAAAAATCAATTAAAGTGATTGTTTTTGGGTAAGGTTGAGCTACACTTAATTTTAGTAACATCCACATTCACATAAACCGTGAAGTTGGAGCAGGCTTTTCTGTTTCTGTGTGCTGTAATGAGCCGTCCTATGCCCCGTGTTATCTGAATATCACAAAATCTGAGTGGAAACCATAAAAAAAAGTAAAAACGTTCAAATTAGTCTGACTGCAGAGCACACTGGGGTCACTTAGCGGCTCTCTGAATTTCACCACATGCATGACAGAAAATTCAATCTTTAGAGATTTGTTTTGTGGAAACTTGCATCGCTGAGCGTCTCTCATTGTTTTGCAACATTTGTTTATGACTTCAGGCAGCTTGAGCTGAAATATTACCTTCAGCTTTACAACTTTCTCAAATTTGGGGGAAGGGGAACACAAATCAAACATAAACCTGGGGTCTGAGTGGAGATTTCAGCCATCTGTCACCATTATTTTGGGCTGTGAGTGCAAGTGTTTGCCTCAGGGTTAAACCTGCAGCTGTTGTTCAGAGTTCCACACTCACACGGTCCATTGCAGAGTGCCAAGGTCCATCACAAAAGCTAAAAATGTATCCAATTATTCCATGTTATGTAATCATACTGTAAGTATAGACCTTGCATCCTCTGAAGGGTGGAGAATGTTATTGTCTTCTCTTTCCTGCTAGACCTTTTCTAGCTGTGCCCACAGCTCATAAGGATTTAGCCTGAAAATTCATACAGAGCTTGATATTTAACAGAGATCTACTCCTTTGTGATGAGGGGCTCTGTCATCTGCTATTTATCTAACCATCAACAGCATTGCTGTACAGTTGTACACCTGTAGGGGAATCCCTGCAAAATTGGCTTTAAAATGTGGATTTTACTCTGAATTCAGTTTGTGTGTCAGACATGAAAATGTAAACAAATCTGAGGGGGAGGAGCCATTGATCTCTTGTCTACCAGGCTCCAGCTACTTGATCTGAAAACCAATGACTTACATTTCTATGAAACTTTTTTAACTTGTAAGTGTTTGCATTTTTGGTGATCCAGATTATCAGCATAAAGATCTTTTATTTCTAATGTCTATAACGTTACCGAAGTTATCTCAGAAAGTATGTGAGTGTGTTAGAGAGGAACACAAGCATTTCCTTGTCAGTATATGAGTGCAAGTATATAACTTGTGCGCACGGATAATCTACTGGCAGAACAGGGAAACACGTGTATATGAAGGCATCCGATGGATGGATTATTGTGATGAAATAATAAATGACTCAATTGATTATCTATTAGGGGGATAAAAACGTTTGTGTCACTTAAATAGTTATAAAGCTGATAAAAGATGTGACAGGTGAAAACTTACTGATCTGACATGATCAGATAATGATTAATACAGACTTGGTGACATGAAGTTTCCCAAGGCTCCATTTTAGGCTCCCTATTGTTAACCCATTAATCCAGATCATGGAAAGAAATAATATATCTGATATATCTATATATCATTATGATGATGACACTCAGCTTTATATTACTGCCCAACCAGGAGACAAAGCTTCAGGTATTGATTCGGCCTAGACACCATGCACCAAAGTTTCCATCAGCTTCTCAGCTTTGCTAAGGTAAGATAAACTTGAAATAATGTTTGAAACGGAAAGATGGGCCATCAAAGATTAGTGTCCAGCTTCAGTCAGTATTGTTAAAAACAGCGGATCAGTCCAGAAATCTACCGTAGTTTGGACTTTAATCTGAAATTTTAAGCCATATTAAAAAACAGGAAACAAAATCAACCCTTACTACCTTATGAATTATAAAAAGATTGATGGCTCAGAATGCCTCTACTCATGTCCTCAGAGACTATAAAGGGCAACAATACTCCGGTTTTCAGATCAATAAACTGGGTTCCTGTAAGGGAATAAAATTTAGATGACATGTTGCTGCCAGTGTGACAGACTGAGTAGTTCTGGTTCAAAATATTGATCTGGTCTGCTAAAAGCAAGAGCCACTGAGATTTCTCATAATCTGGATCAAGTTTGCTCACAGTGGAACAAACCAGAAAACCTCAATTTAATCACCCGTTAATCAGGTTTTAAAACTCATAAATGTGACACTGCTTTTTGTTAATTTGTTCTTTTAAATGTAAAATCTCAAAAAGTTTCTAAAATGTTGACAATTTAAAAGCAGTGTAGGATTTCTTTTTTCAAAGATTTTCACATCAGTAAATATGAAAAATAAATAGAAGTCCAGTTAAATGTGTTTTCCTGGTCTTAGGCAATCTGAACAAGAAATTCTGAATGGATGAGAACAATCTGCCTCCCAGGGTTACATAACTTTTGAGGTCTTCATGCTTATGTGTGCAGATCATTCCTCACATCTAGCATAAGTATAGCAATAAAAGGGGGGGGGCACATCTACAGGAGAAACTAAAAGATCTGAACGTCATGGTAAAAAGTGGGGAAACCTCATTTCACTTTGTAACACTGTGGAAACCACTGACCGAACTACCAGCATGAGATGTGGGAGCCTGGAGCCTTTATACAGAGTGACTGAGATCAGTCACAGGTGAGGTGTTTAGAACAGGTGAAGTCCATCAAAGAATCAGAAGGTGGGGGAGGTACTGAGAAAAAGGGGGGGGAGGATCAATGTAATGACAGAAAGAAAAAAAAAAAAACTTACTCATGAACAAATGTCTTTTGATAACTGCAAAGTCATCTTCATTAATCATTCACAGTACTATCCAATTGTGGAAAATTTCCCATCTACACTAGTTACTTGTAGAGTGTACACCACTATAATCAGCAAGTATCAGCATGCGTATCAAGTGGGATACTCCACATGTACAGCATTGACTCATATGACTGAAAAGTGGCTAGAGGATGTGGACATGAATAGACTGGTTGGGGCAGTGATGTTAGATTTTAGTGCTGCATTTGACCTGACTGATCATGATATTTTACTTCAGGAATTAAAATGCTATGGTTTTTCAGCTTCGGCCTTGTCATGGATGAGTGGCTACTTGTCTGACAGAAAGCAAACAGTATTTTTAATGGTCAATACTCCTCTACAAAGGCTGTAAATTGTGGTGGGCCTCAAGGCAGCTGCCATGGACCACTTTTATATTCCATTTTTACCAATGACTTACCTTACGTATTGCAAAATTCAACCCTGGTTATGTACGCAGATGACTCAACCTTGTTGTGTGCGGCGCAAATAGCTGAACGTGTCTCAGACTTGCTTAACTTAAATTTGGAAAAAGTGTGTAAATGGATAAAGGAAAAAAAATTGGCCCTAAATGTAACAAAAACAGTTTCCATATTATTTGGTAATAAATCTAAACTCAACAATAAAACAGCAGACAATAGTGCTTAACCTGTCAGTTGAGGGTTCTAAACTATAGCAAGTAAAGCAAACCAAATTACTAGGTGTCACCTTGGACTATCTTGGTCCACAGATATTGATGGTATAGTAGCCCAAATGGGAAAGGGCATAGCCATGATAAGGAAATGTGTTGCATGTAAACCCACGGTTGTAATAAAGCAGGTGGTACAGTCTCTTGTCTTGTGTCATCTGGAATATTGTCCAGTCAGATGGTCATCTGTATTGCAGAAAGAGCTTCACAAACGTCAGGTGGCCCAGTATAGGGCTTCTGGGCTGTCCTTCAGTGCTCCTTTAAGTCCAGTGTATGCATGAACGCCTCTCGTGGCTCACAGTCTATAATAGAATTCATGTACGGCTTATCTTATTGATTTGGAATGCATTACTGTCAAAACAGCCTTCATGTTTTTGTAAAGTTAAGATTCAAGATTTGTTGAAGACGTTCATAGATAGCTGACCCGTCAGGCACTTGGCGGTGATTTAGTACTTCCACATCCTAGGACCAATTCCCTCAAGTCTACAGTACTCTATAGAGCCATATTGCTTTGGAATCAGCTTCCTGGCCCTACACATTCAAACAAAACTATAACAAATTGAAGAAAACTCTTACATGGCAGTTACTGCAGATGACCATGTAGATATCATAAGTATCAAATGTTTTATAAAAAACCCTTTGTTTGTTGTTTGTTTTTATGCCAAGAAAGTGTTCTTATTTATTATGTTTTTAGACGTTTTGATTTTGTAATGATATTTTAATTGTATAAATGGAGTACATCATTACATTACAACTATTGTCAATGACTATGTACATTGCAATCAGTGAGACCATTTTTTTTTCTTTTCCCCTTTCTTTGATTGATTTATAGTTCAATCTTATTGCTGTAGGTTTTTTATATACTGTTCTTATTTCTTTTCCTGTATGTTTGTTAACTTTTTATTTTTCCTTTTAAAGGGGCACCAGGAAGACTAGCAGCCAATAAAAGGGCAGCTACTGGGGATCCCAAGAAAACAATAAAAACTATATCCTGTTTTTAACTAAAAGTAAATATTATTTTTGTGGAGCAGATGTCACAAAGTGCTGCAAAATGATTTAAAAAAATAGACAAACAACGGATACAATAACATGAAAAAAATTGAGAACCAATTAAATATTGTAAATAGTCTTTTTAAATCAATAAGTCATAAGCTGCTAAGCTAGGTGGGTCCTGCCACATTGAGATAGCATTGGTGCTAATCTTAGCTAATCCGAATTTTACGCGTTGCACTTAATCGTGGAGTCATTTCCCCTCCGTTATGTAAATGCAGTAATGCTGCTGTGACCAATGGACTGGGAGCCATTGCTCCAAACAACAACTCTATGGGGATTGGCTCAGCCACGCCCTAGTGGAGGAGGGTGGAACTGCAATGTTTGGCACTTCAACATAGAATTCACATTTCTAAGGCCTGTACATACTCTGCGAGAACTTTGTTCTCCTTCCCCAGGCTCACAGAACAAAATGACATCATTTTGTTCTCGCTAGACGTGAAGGGGGACACTTCTTGCCACATCAAGCTGGCCGAACTTTTTTCTCCAGGGGTTTCGAGAAGTGTTGTGTGATTGGTCGGGCATTAGAGGTGGGCGTAGATAAGCATGAAGGAGGACATTGTGGCTTCCGCATTTTTACTGTTACAAGGATGAATGAACAGCTTTAACTTACAGCTGATGGAGGAGGAGAGAAAGTACAGAAACTTTTCCAACACATGGTACATAAAGACACGGATACTGCCGCGCGCACAGTCCTGCACTGTCACCGACTGGTTTTAATATGAAATAAAAAATAAGCGGGTCAACCGGCTCATTGCACATAGAGACACAGACAAGCCCTGCTGAAAAATAACTTTTTCTCACTATTGCGGCTTCAAGAGCAAGAACAAAGTTCTCAGACCAAACATGCAGTCTGGAGCAGCGGTTCTCAACCTGGGGTCGGGACCTCTGAAGAGCAAAGGGGGTCCCCAAGGCTTGAACATTCAGACCTATTCGAAAGGAAAAAGAGTTAAGCTATATGATGTTAATTTAATTTTGGCTTACTCTAAGTACAGGACTCACTTTTAACTCACTTTTGAAAGCATAAAATGCAGCATGGTTTCAGCCCTGGGTGGGGCAGGGGGTCCCTGGCTTTTTGGTATCTGTGTCAAATAAAAAAGTCTGGAACCACTGGGGTAGAGCTTGCTGGGAAAATTCAACAAACAGGCGCTGAACTCTGTTTGCGCTGCACTTGTGATCTATTTGAGCACTTACTTTACACAACGTGCTCGTCTGCAGCGCAACAGTTTTGGTCACAGCGTGATGCAACGTTCTCCTTCCTCTCCACCTCAGGAAGTGTGTTTATCTCCTCCAGGTTGATTTTATTACCCGCTGCTGCTAAAAGCCATCGGAGCAGATACAGAGCTTATTGTGACGGCGCTGGTGATGTTCAGAGGTCCTGAGCTTGTGACTGTGATAATGGACATCTATTTATCACTCTACATTCCTCTGTCACCTCCACATAACTTTTTCTTTCTAAACACCCGCTTACATCGACGTGCTCCGCTGTGGCGCGGGAGTTGAGAAAGTGTTTCCTGTGTACTTTTCCACCATTGTTTTACTTTGGTCTGTTTTAGTGGCAGCAGCTAAATTACAAAAGTACCATGTGATGAAAGCCTGACACAATGTGTGACCCAGGGGGGTGCTTATGTTTTGAGTGGAGCTGTTGCTTAACAGTCACAGATTTCTCTAAACTGGTCTCCTCAGACCACAGTGTGTTCTGGGAGCTGCAGGAGAACATGACAGACTGCCCCGTGTTCTGTTATCGCTGTGTGTTAGGGCGGGCAGATTGATGCAAATGTTGATACCAAGGCTATATTATAGATACTTTTCTTGTTGAGGACTTTGGTGGCAAAAAGCCAAAGAAAATGAACAAGAGCCAATTGAATCGCAGGATTTGCTTTTGTTATGCAGATTTTCATTGTTGACTTTGTTTTAAAGCTGTAGATCAAAGCGCTGCAGATCACGTGTTCCATGAAAAACGGATCCGCTCATGCAAAGTTACAATGCGCTCGTTCAACTTGGGCTATCTGCAGTGCAACCCATCTGGAAGTGAGGGATCATGGTCCTGGAGTGTAGTATGCCAGTAAGAAGTGCTGTCCGACCTCAGTCTTCGGCTGAACTGGACCTGAACTGGTGACAATGAAACTCCCGGCTGCAGCTTGTGGACCTGCCTCCGCTGACCACAAAACTTGGTCCTGATGGGTTTAATCCAGTGGTCTGTAACCTATGGTTCTGAGCCACAATTGGCTCTTTGCATTTTAATGGCTCTTGTAATAACACAGGCTTAAAATGCTAAAGAACATAGCAACATTTTTAAATCTAGATATTGTGATAAATATAGGTTTTACCAGTTTTTAATTAAATGATTGCATTGAATTTCCACGACATAAATACTCTAAAAGTACCAGCAATATTCTCTTAGGTCTATTTTTCATGTCATTAGTTTGGAAACTACAGACTTTTTAATAGAAAAAAACATTTTCCACAAATAGACTTCATATTATAGGAAAATCTTCTCTTTGCAAAGTTTGTAGTAAAAAAGACAAATTTCCTCTGTTAGCTCTTTATACTATTTATACCCTGGACCGAGGCCAAAATCTGCTATTTGATTTGTAAGGTTGCAGAGGTTAAATCTCTCTGTCACTGGCTCAGATTTTCAGACGGGACTTCCATGTAAAGTTTCCAGTATCAAATCCAGTTCGGTGTTGTTAGAAGGTAAGAATTATTTCAAATAGCCTTGGTTTTTAATAGGCTGTGGCAATCAGGGTAATCTGAACCTGGACAGGTTCATGTGTGGTGGCTTTGGTAAAGCAAAATAAAATGTATTGTAGACTACAAATTTACACTCAGCCTGGATAAGAAGCAAAACTAGGTTTTGTTAATGTAACACAGAGCAGGGGTGTCAAACTAGTAGATAGCATCAGCACAGCAGACTCCACTCATCTCATCAAGGGAATCCGGATGAGTGGAGTCTGGTGTTCTGCTGCTTGGTTGGAACCAGTTTGACATTTCTGACAAAGACAATAATTTCACACATTGTCTTAATAAATTGGATTTTTTTTCATTCAGAGACACAGTACAAAGCCTTATTGGTGTATCTTACCTTTCCTCATGTCGATGTTGTGCTCACCATCATGTTTTCCATGACTACCTAATAATAATGATAAAGTGAGAACCCACGGCATTTATATTTTTAGATGCAGTTCTATCCTGTAAGTATTTGAATGTGCAGGTTGTATCTAAATTTTTTTCAACCCTACACAAATGTTTTATTTATATAATTTCTTTTTAACTCCTACACACTGGTGGTGCCGTTGATCTGCAAAAAAAAGGCACATGCTGCGAGATTTTCCATCCTTGCAGTTGTCACGTGGATAAACTTGGACTATGCTGCACTTAAAGCCCACCTCATGGCTGGCTTCTGAAGAGGGCAGCCCCCTGAGAGTGCTGACGTGTCAAACATGGAATTGACCCCAGAAGTCATCGATACATACTCACATTAGGCTGATAGTTGCATTTTGGGGGAGATTACAGGTTTTAAACCCCTAGTGGCCAAAAGTTAAACAGTATTGCTTTCAATTTTTCCGTTCTGCCGTTCAGTTTCTTCATTTCAAAAATGTTTTATCTGACAAAAATCTTTACACTGTTTCATTATGATCATAATTAATAATAATGATGATGATAATGATTATGATAATGGCCATAATTATGATGAATAATTAAAGGAAAGTCATTAAATGATCATGAAATGTTTTAAATAAAGTATTGGTCTCGATATCTTCATTACTTGACCTGGATTAACCTGGTATCAAATCCGTACCAAAAATGGCTGCATCAGCCGGTACTATTGTGTGTGAGTATTTCAGTGAGTGTTGAGGTCTGCAGAACAAGCCCAGATCATGAGCCCATCCGCCTCCAGCACCATGCTGGTGTGAGCTGTTTGTGCCACATACCACACTACACCACAGTAAACTAAAACATGCATGCCTGCATTGTTTTCTAGGCTCGCCGGTGATTTTTGTGAAGTTCATGACTGTTTGCTCCCATGTTGTCCACAGGATACACTGGTGGCCTGTCCACCTCTTACTCATGGCAGCAGAGGATAAACCGGAAGAGGCAATGACTTAGTGGCTGAAAGTCATGATTCAGAAGCTTCTAGAAGCTCTTTTAGGAACAAGAGGTAAAGTGATAGTTTTCTGCATGATGTTTTTTAGTCCCTCTCATGGCTGTGGAGGAATTCTGCTCCTCTCTTCTTTCCTGCTTCTGTGAGTTGAGGTCTGCAGCTCTCTGAAGGTCCCACAGCATCTCGGTCAGGGTGAGGTCTGGACTTAGGCTGGATCATGTCATCACTGATTCTTTTCTCTTTTTCACTCATTCTGTTATGAATCTGCTGCCATGTTTGGATTGTGGTCCTGTTGCATGAGACAGTTTCAGCTTTGCTGGAGCTTTGGCCTTGTTGTACTCGGTTGCACCAGTCCCCCATCCACAACAGTGGTCGTCTCCAAACCTTTGTTTTTAACATAGAGCAAAACCATTCGACTCAGTTCCACGAGGGCTGCAGGTTTTCAGTGTTTCCTTCTTATTAAACTGATCCAGCAGCCGATGACGCACTTCTGAACAATGACTCTTTCATCTAAATCAAGGATAGGGAAACTTCAGAAACCTGCAGGATTGCAACCCTCATGTACAGCCCTGATACAGTCAACCACTGTTTTACACCAGGGAGCATCTGCAGCCATGTGTCTCCAGCAAGAGACACCGTTAAAAACTGAAGACAGGGCTTTTGCAGCAGTGAAACTCCTCTCTGAGCCCAAGGTCTGTGGACTCTAAAGCTGTATGTAGTAATAGTAATAAGTTTATTCAAGACACAGGAGTGTCCATATCAACTATATAGCATACACAATATGTAAAAATATAATAAAACTGATACAAAAGTTTAAAAAAGGGACAAAGAAGGCGTCATTATTGAAACAAATACAAGCTTTGGGTCCATTGGCCCTCATGCAAGAAGCATTCGTACGAACAGATTCATACTTAAATGAGTCGTACGAGCGATTTAGGACAAAATGCTGCATTCACCAATTTTCTCGTATTTCCAATCTTTCTTCAGGCACGAACGAATTCTACGAGTGCTCCAGACTTGACGTAGTGGTGCAGAGTCTTGCGCAATTACTCTGC
>JAVQJG010097624.1:0-11480 GCA_036024015.1 Craterocephalus amniculus
GTTAGCTTGGAAAAAAACTACTCAAACAATGTACCTCATACAAAAATGACCCAGATGTTCAGAAATAACCAAATCAGGATTAATTATGTCTACAGTGTACGTGGACTTCCTAAAATTATGTGCAAGTATTATTATATAATGATAAATATCATATTAAGAATATAATAAAATAGATAAAATGAAATAATAAATAAAATAAGTAAATATTAATATAAATCAACATGAGCTTTCTTTTCATCAATATATTTTCTATATTTTTCAATATTTCCATTATTTTTTCTATACTGTGTCCAGCCCTAGGCAGGCAGATGGTTTGTGGGAGAAGCTCGTTGTTGTATATATCGATATCGTTCAATATAGGAAAAATATATCGTGATAATACTTTTGGCATATCTCCCAGCCCTAGATAACTCCAACCGGCCCTGCCAAAAGACTTTACTCCCTGGAAGTCTGAGGTAATTTAGTAAGAGGAAACAAAGGTTCCTCCTGTTGACAGCAGATTAACCACACACTGAAAGAAGCCACCACCACACACTGCCAGACAAAACGAACCCAACACTTGATGTGTGGCGTAGCCCAGGAGCTTCCATTTGAAGTTATGTCACATACATGTTTACTTGGGACCTGTTTGGTTTGCTTTGGCTTTACCAAAAAACAACCAGTTAAGGTGCTAAAACTACTTAATCAGGGTTAGAAAAACATGAATGCTCTCTGTCTGAAGTTAGTTTGAAAAAGGAAACCTCCAGCTGAAATGCATTTCAACAAGAGTTATCCTAGTGGGATTTTTATTCTGTGTCCTTTTTAATGAGATCAGGCCAACAAAAAGCAAAGAAAGTCAAAGAATATTCCAATCAAACTACTACATTAATAAATCCCACAGATGAATATCCATACAGACATTTTATTTAATCTAGTCCTGGTTTTGAGACTGTTTATTTATGAGAAAACTGTTTCTCCCTGGTTCGCCTGAACCACTAGTTTGAACAAAAACAGTTCAGACGGAGGCCATAAAACCAAAATATTAATCAAAATATGCTTTAAAGTCATAGGTTTATTGCAAAGTAATCTGATTAATTAGAAATACAGTATGCTTATAATATGCCTATGTTATTTTATCACACGGCTATGTTCATTTACTCTACTATAAACTGTGTGTGTCAACGGGAACTTTGATGTCTCCATTCTGGCAAATGGAACCAAACACAGCATCCTCCATTTCAATCCACTTCAGATGTTCCCTTTCAAACCTCAACTGCTTACCAACTGGGACCATCTGGAGGCACTGGAGATGGGAGCAGAGCTTTTCAGGGGGTGGCTGAAGGGTAGGGAGGGAGACTATGGAACAGATACATCCACCAAACCGTGTCGTGAGTCCCTCTCTGCAGACAGGAGGCTAATTACAGGGCGCAGGCAGAGAGACCTTGACTGGTAAAAAAGTAGAGATACTCAGACTACTGGGTTGCCGCCCTGCAGCCCTCAACATAACCACAACGTCAACCAGTCAGTCCTACAGTATAGGTTATGAGAGTAAGGTTCCAGTTCAGTGGATTGGCGTACACCTCCAAATGGTTAGAGAGAAGTCCATGTCCAGCCACGTGAGGCAGAGGCAAAGGTGTTTTTAATTCTGCCTTCACTCACGACTCCTAAGCTTTAGTGATATGAAGTAGTTACTGTCTGAATGTTATAAATCAGTTCCTCAGCCCTGAAAGCTGTGTCCTTCACTTTGACCCGCAACCTTCACACATCCTCACACAGTCAAATCCTCCAATAACACAGAGAAATGAGGAGGACAGGGTTCCTCACATCCATCCGCCTCCTGGCAGGGAGTGATAATCCATAAAGCCAGTCTGTGTGGGCCGAGGTGAAGCACAACTTAAAAACAGTTCAGTGTGTCCAACTGTTGAACAGAGACAGTGACAGCCTTTTTCTACCTTCACTTCCAGCTTTTTCACCTTGTTTAACCTGAAACTTTTAGTCAGTTTAGCCACTATTAATCCAACTTCTTCTGGCCTTCTTTGGACTTTCCTATCACACTAAAATCTTGAGGCTAAAATGCAGAATAATGCAGCCGCATCTTCTCTGTTCTCTCATTCCTCCACTCCGTCCCAACTGTGGCTAACAGCTGACACACCAACGGCATGGTGCATGATGAGCATTTTGCAGCGCAGGTGTGGAAGCTGTGTATGTGCTAATGAGGAGTGTTTCCAGGGGAGGGAGAGGAGGAGCGTCCCTGGGGCGATTTGGCACAGCGGAGCAGGTCACTCTTCCAGGCTGTCATTTTTTATCAGAGAGAGGTCACCGTTACCCAACGTCTGGGATGAAATTATTTTCTGGAGTCTGCAGGATTAAAATTTAAAGCATTCGCAAACCTTTTTCATATTTTAAATACAGTAAGACCTGCTGATGGCCTTATTTACAATCTAAGGAGGACATGAAGTCTTTTCTGATAGAAGTATAACTGTTGAACACATTTGATAAAATTATGCATCTTTTTTTTCATTCCCTTTACAAAGTTAAATAAACTTAATAAAAAAACAACTAATTAATTATCTATTTCTACTGCTATAATGCTATCAGCCAACTTTACAAATCCTGAGGTGTCTTTCATGCCAGCTTTCCTGGTCTGAGCCATTTCATATACACAAACACTCGGCTCAGTCTTGGATTTTAACTTTAAATCATTAGCTGATTTAAGCCTGTGCATTAGTCTCACAGCTGGGAGCCGAGCGGGAGACATAATCTGTATTCACAGACGGCAATCAATTCTGCACTCTGACAAAATATCCATAGTTATTTCCTGCTAGGTTATTGATAAAAAGAAAGTCTTCAATGCGTACAATACCAGCAACTGATCTTCATTTCTAAGCATTAGACCTTACATTCTGCCTGACTGCTGTTGGGAAAATCATGATCTGCAAGCTCCATAGGTTGCTGTCAAAGTTTCCAGTGTTACATGCTGCAGGGTGTTTGCTCATGACAAGCTCAACTGTGGATTTTTACCTGTCACATTTTTTGTATTTTCAACTCTAATAACTTATTTGAAATGACAAAGACAGACAGACTACGACCAAGTTAACAAAGATAAGTCAGGGCCATCAAAATTATTTACACTGAAAGAAAAAACTATTTTAATGAGCTTCAGCTTGTAAAAAGCAAATTGAGTTCATCCAAATTAAAATGTCAGAATAAAGTTGACTGAATCTACAAAAAGACTCTCAACTACTCAAATATGGCATCAAACTTTTTTTCTTTGTCCTTTCTCCCATCTCTCTCATTCCCAGAGTCTAGCCCAAGGGGAAAGGAGACGGCTGCTAATTGCAAGCCTGAACACATGGTGTTGAAAACAGATAACGACAGATAGCCTGTGATGTCGAGGACAAAACACATCAGAGGGAATCTTTAGAAATTCCTGACTGGAACCAGCAAATTCTGTCATTCAGCTGTTCAATAAGGAGCCTGAAAACATTTGGATGAATTCATATGAGGCAATAACTAACATCATGTTTGCATCCTCTCACTGAATAATCAGGGCTTGGCTTCCTGCCTTCCATTAAAACTTTTAGAAGCCGCACAGCAGCTGACTGTGCAGCAGCAAGAGTAGCCTCTCAGCCTCTCCACAGCACTGCCACTCCCTGACAGGTTTATGGACACAGACCACCAACTTCCAGGCAGGGAAGTAGCTGGATCCCCTGACCTAAGCATAAAGTACCCGCTGCAACGCCACAACCAGAAAAAGTATCAGTCTCTCTGCAAAAAGGCCTTTGGGAATGAGGCGAGCAGGAAGTGTTCTTTATCCGACACCGTTCGAGTTGCACAGGAAACACTTCGCTGCTTGATGTGTTGGTTCACAGTCATATCCTCTGGGTGTGATTTAAAAGTTCCTCAACACCATTTACACATACACGGAGGCCAGAATAAAAATGCTGTCTGAGCTGAGGAGTATATTTTAATGATAGGAGGCTGATACAGCGATGGCAGGAAGATGTGGATCCCTCTGACCTACATCAAGGCACGGCTGGTGAATAAAGAGCCCGAGGCACTGACAACCATTCAGCCATCAAATATCAAAAGGCCAGCTATGAGTAATGCATAACCCCACATTACAACAGCTGAACCCGAGCACTGATGCTCTCAAGCAGACAGTGTGACAACTTTGCCTATTTTTAGTCAAATTAATAATGAAATACTTCCCTGAAAGTTTCACCAGGCTGCACATTTGGACAAGTTTGAAAGTGATGCGAAGCAAAGAGGCACACTTCTCCTCCAGAGATCAATTAATTCTTCAGCACAACTCAAAATTTTGAGAAAGTTTAGACTCTGGAGGCTGCAGCACTTTACACTCAGACATCCAGACACGGCGCTTATTTATGGACTTCCCTGCTCACCCTATGGAAAACAATAATGATGGAAAGATATAATGCAGTAAGGTTACAGGACCACTACTCTGGTTTTTCAAGACAACTGTTTGGGTATTCTCATTAAAACGCATCATTCCAGGTGTGTGATTTTCAAAGCATTTAGGCGTGTTGACCAGTGAGCAGCTCTTTCTGGCAACATTACCAATCAATACATGATGCCTGCCCTCAGGCACTTTATTTGTGTTGATGTAAAAGCTCATCTTTGATGCTGATGCAATGAAATGACCTCACTTGGAGTTATGGCAACGTGAGGAGCAAAAACTATGGCACTTTCTTTGCTGCTGTGCAGAAGCGGCCCGCCACAGAGTGAGGAGGTGTAGCCATGTGTGGTTAGTAACACGGCTCTGCTCTGCGTGTCATTCATTCACACAAGTACCTGTCATCGTAGCAGAAATCGGCGCCCAGAGTGTTGACATACAGGACCAGAGCCACGGCGCCGCACAGCAATTCTGCAAACATCTCTGTCTCACACGCGCGCAGGGAAATTATTAAAAAAAATAAAAAACAACCAAAAAAGATCAAAGAACAAACTGGAAACAAAAAAGTAAAAGAAGAGCGAGACAGAGAGAGCAGCGAATCCCGGTTTCTCTCCCTCTCAGTCCCCGTCTTTGTCAGGATGTCTCTGCGAAAACAAGTCCTCTCTGCCCCCCATCATCATCATCATCATCATCATCCTCATCCTCGCTGAAGTGCACAAAGTGAATAATCCATCGGCGGCTTTTCCTCTAACCCATGTTGGGTCTGAGCCCGACAGCTTTCCACCCTGCTGGGAGTTGGGCAGAAAATAAAACACGAGCAGTGGATGTGTGACAACACACTGCACGCCTCCCGAACACGGAGGCGGACCTGCGCGCTGATGCTCAGCGGCCGCTGCTGGAGAAACGTCGCGAGACACACTGATGTCAAGCTGCTGCTCGTACCGGACCCAACATCCGGTTGCAATTTAACAATAAAGCGTCATGTCGCAAATCTGGCATTTTATGCGCAACTTTTGGAGCCAGAATCAAGAAATAAATTAGAAAGCGGGGAGGAATGTTCCTCTGTTACAAAGTAGACTGATAAAACTGAGCCAAATTAATCCTGTTATAAATTATCTTTATCATAATATATGGCAAATAATAACAGGCCTTTATAAAATGCTTAATTAAATTACTTACATTTTGTTCTACACCTTCTCTAAAATAGTTGATATTTAAAATAAAGACATTCAGTCTCCTTTCATATCGGTCATCTGAACACGGAGATTTCGTTTGTGATTTAATATGGAAATAAACACGCTTTACTTCCGTTTTCAGCCTTAATATCTCTGCACACTTGATGCAGCCACTATCCAAAAGCATGTGGCTGGAAGATCTCCGGCGCATGCGCAGGTCTCGTTGCCAAGACACGGCGGGGATAAATCATTTTGGAAGATGCTGAGACCCGTTGGTAAGGGTCACTTACACCAACTAACAGTAGTCCATAATCAGGTGGTGGTCCTGGGAATTGTTCAGGTTTGTGCTTCATGTTTTATTTAACTTCACTTTATCACTTCTGCCACCATATTGAATAGATTATTCTTCCAATCGTCCCCATCCTCGCTCACCTCTCTATGGTATGGTAGAAATTGTGGCTCGGCTTAAGATAGCTACCTTATCTCTTATTGCTCACTCACTAATAATAATCACCAAAGAACCCAAAGCTAGGATATTGCTTTGCTAGAAGTCCCAAATCTCTTCTAATAAACTGGCAGCCTGGACTCAGTGAATCCCTCTAAACTTACTGTAAGTGATCACAGCTGCAGCAAACTGCAGCTATAGCAGAAAAACTATGTGCCCTTTGATTTCATTCCATTTAAAAATATACAGTAGTAGCTATAAAAGTGAGTTTTTCTCAATCTGGAGTTGCAGGTCTCCGTTGATCTGCCAGTAAAACACCAATATAAGCTCAAACCTTTTTCCTTTTGTTTATTTAAGAAACAGCTGACTTGTTCATCACAGTGGCCCCTGAGAGACTAGTGTTGCTTGAGTAATTACTGTCTGAAGTGGATAGCTGGCTCCACATTGACCACTAGAGGGCCCACAGAGTTTCATGTTGCTTAGAGGAGAGACTGGACACTCCTTAAACAAATATTTTAGTCTCTAACTTAAGTAAATGCATTGTCTTAAAGTAAATACAAGCTTTGCCACAATATTTACTTCACTTTTCAAGAATATAGACAGAATCACATAACTCAACTAGAACTTCATTTTTATATACAGAGGGTCAGTCTGGTTACTATTCCTGTAGAGTGGATTTGATCTTATTTCTATTTCTTAAAGGAAAAAAATAGAATTTACAAGTAAAAAAGTTCAGGACTGACCTTGGACTCCATTCTACTGAGGGGATCTCACATCTGTAGGATGTAACTGACATTAAGAGAAATGAAAAGAAAAGAAAATATTTCTGCTCTTCACAGACAAAATAAGAAGCCTGATGCTCTGCATGATGATTCAGGACTATCAGGGCATCATTTCAGTGCAGCTGCAGCACACTATGGCATAATGCATTTAAAGAATTATTCAGTCTGATCAGTCATGCTATATTTCTGGTTTTATTTTTTCACTGCCAGATCGTCAACATTTTCCTGTGTTCTCTATGGAGTTAGTCCATTTGTCTGTTTTGGTTTTCCACTCCTGTTGCTGTATATTGAACATTAGATTACATCTGCCTACCTCCCGACTCTTAGGCCTGCATTTGGGTCCACATCTTCCTACACATAGATATTTATTTCCAGTTAATACTAATTATGTAAACGTAAAAGGGGCATCGCTCTTTCACAACGAGCTCAAAACATACAAAAAGCTGTCTTATTTCAGTGATGAAGCTATCATTGCTTGATAAACTGTTGGCTTTTAAGTGTCTTCAAAGTGGTTTATTAAAAATCTGCAAAAACCTAAAGTGCATTTAAGACACTGTTTATTATAGCAAACTGAAGTGGGGATGGTTGAACGAGTGTGTTACACACAAACAACCATATTCAGTTGGATATTGAACATGATTCATCAGTTATTCAAGTTTGACCATACATTGGAAGTTTAAGGCTTCCACTTAATTAAAAGTGTGTAAAATGTGTATATGTGTGTGGGGGATGTGAGAAATGAGGCAGTGCTGGAGACGTGGGGGCTCGGGACTGTTGCCCAATAAGTGACAGAGGGAGACCTCCCTGAATGGATTGTGGATAATTAAAAGGAATTACAGGGACACTGCTCTGGATGATAGATAATTACAGGTTAAGAAGTACGTCTGAGTCCCAGATCATTTCTGCATGGAAAAAAAACCCATGAGTGGTGGTAAGACAGAAAGCAAAGCTTGATGCACGCTTTTCTAAATGTGGCTTTTGGATGAAGCCAAGTGGTTTTGTATACTTTGTGTTTTGTGGAGGGCCTGACATTCAGCAGAATGTGGAACAAGACAACATTTCATATCAGCAACTTGTAATGCAGAAAAACCAGGAAAAGCACATTTCATCCAAAATTCTGGACACCCTGAGTCTGAATTTTTATTTTATAAAAGGTTAAGTGAGTGGATGATAAACTGAAAAGACATGAAGTTGAAGATGAAATGTTATTGTTCTTGGCATGATATTATATCTGAATTGTGTCAATGACTGAGAGAAAAAGGAAATGACCTCTCAGAAAATTTTATCCAGGGTTCAGACAGTAGGCTGTACCTGACACCTTAAAGTCAATATCAGTAACAATGGCTTCCAACTGGCAGCCAGGCAGCGCTGGAAACTAAAATAAGGGATACACACAAATCTGGAGAAAAACTGTAAAAAGCTGGTGGAGCATCCATCGAAAACCATCTCCTCCGTCTGGAATAAATATATTTATTTTCCTAAACCTAACCGACTAAGTTTGGTGCCTTTGCGTAACCCCAGGCTTCTGAGGCAATCTGGCAATCTGGCTAGATCTAACCAAAAAAATTAAAGTAAGTTGGAAAAAGTACAGATTTGAGGGGTTTTTTTGTGCTGCCAGCACTGGAAATACTTTAAAAGGTCCTCTGAAAGGAGATAATATCCTGTAGGAATCTTAGTCTGTGAAGGACTAGGTGGTTTTCTTAAGGTTTTGTTATTTAAAAATAGGACTGCAGATAATAATCACATTCATAAAAAACTGTTGTATTGATTGTTATGATTAACTCACTTGCACTCAAAGATTGACATTTAGATAACATATTAAATGTACTGTGTGTAAGCTGGCAGATCATAAATATACTGTATATTACCACTTTCATTGCAGACATAACATTCCTCACCCTCTCCTTTCTTCTGCATCCTGATCATCTGAGCATCCAATACTGCAGCTTCTACAACAGCTATCTGAGAAAACATGATAGCATTAGTGTGCGATTAACTCTGAGGGCTGGCCTTGATGCAGCTTACTCTGCAATAAACTGTCATCAGCAAATTAGTTTTCACTTCAGAGCTAGTGCTGCAGTCACAGAGACTGCAACGCTAATGGACAAACCGAATGCAGGTGGAGGACGGAAGCATCCATCAAACAAGGAGCAGGGCTGCTTCCATGAATGAAATTTGTTGCTCTTTTCAAGGAGTGACTTAATCGGTCTATTCATGTAGCTTGCTGTTAATTTTAAGTCTCCATCTTTTAAAGAGGATGATGTTGTAGTGAGAAATCTTCTGTCAGAAACATTATTGGATCTATTCTCAGTACATATGAGGGCAAGTGCAGCCTCACACACATCCACCCCTGAGTGTGCATTCATGCAGAGGAAAACATTTTCAATTTAAAAAGCAATTAAAGTCTGCTCTGAGAAGAAAGAGCAACCATTGTGATAACAAAGCACAAAATTTTACCTTTCAATTATCTTTAGGATCTTCTTTTCTTGTCAGCTGTTCCCTTCATCTAACCTTTTACTTTGCATCCTCTTTTTTAACTCAAACTAACTTTGTGTCCTCTTTCACGACACCTACATCTTCTTTGGTCTTCCTCTAGGCCTCCTGCCTGGATCTTCCAGCTTCAGCATCCTTTTATTAGCTTTTAACTGTGTTTTTTCTTATTATTTATAGGATAATCTTGCTGAACTGAATCAAACCTATCAATGAACTTTTTAATCATGTGATTGTCACAAGTCCAATTAAATGAGAACACAAGTCTGTAGAAATATTTATTTGCTTATCATTTGCTTGAAGCTCAATGTCACAAGCGCTGAAAGTGTTTGGTTTTAACAGCTCGCAGGGGAGAGGAGGGTGTTTATTTAACAAGACAACAAGACAGAACTTGGAGAATCCTAAAAATCTTCTACACAAACAACAAGCCAGAGAATCATTGACAAGACAAACTGTTCCCATGACTTGTTTAAAAAATATATGGGTCAAATGCATCTCATAAATGTCTGCTTTAACTTGTTTTGTGATTCACATCTAAGGGTTTAGTAACTTCCAGCTCATCTTTTTGCTGGTAAAGCATCAAATTGTCCACAGGTTGAAAATGCCAACAAATATGTGTGTGCATTAAAAATGAAACAACTGATCCTAAAGCAAAAATGGAAGGTACATCATGACCGAGAGCGCCCCATCTGTTTCTGCTATACAGACACAGCCATTGTCAGAGGAATGCTGTGGCTTTCTCACAGTACCATTTTTACTTCTTAACTCAACCCAAGAAAAGGAATAAGTGCAACAGATCAAGAGATGGCTGCGGTGGTGGCGGTGTCCGGATGACTGTGCCATACGCGTCCTGAAAGCCACCCACCACAGCCTGTGTCCTTTTCAGCACAGGCACAGCGGCACTTACGCTCATCTGCATAATGAAATTACTCACAGCAAGGTCTTTCCACGGATGAATCAGCTTCTCCACTCCTGGGACAATCACTGAAACCTGTTCTTTATAACCTTTGGCTCCACAGCCCATGTGACTGGTACTGGACTGGCTTCGCTGAGGCATTTGAATTCAATTTGAATCCTTTTATAACCTCCAGACTTTTTTTCCTGTAGTGATTCTCTGGGGTAAAATGCTGAATTAAAAGAGTTTGAAATAATAGGAAATACACGAATAGAGCTATGCCAGAAAAACACATTGTATCTGAAAGGTTTGCACACATGTAGCTTACTACAATCTGTTTATTTGTTTTCATTTTTTCAAGTGTAACATTTGGGGCTGAGCCGGAGTGTCTCTGATGAGAAGCACAGCTGATCTGGGCTAATGCGCTGAGCAGAGGATTGAGGAGGAAAGCCAAGTCGAGGGATCCTTTAAACCTCGGCTCGGGCCTCTTCTGCCTGCTCCCTCTGCTCTGTCTGGAAGGAGGCATGCCAGATGAGGGTTAACTATGTATTAAAGTCTTGGTGACGTTAAGGGCTTGTGTATTTTTGGATGTCATGCTTTGACATTCCATGAATTACACGGTTGCTGATCGTGAGTCTCATGGTAAATATATTTGAATCAGCTAGCAAATTCTTATTCTGCCAGTGATAATAATAATAATTGCTTTTCACTGGCAGAATAAGAATCTTGCTTTTGTTATCTTATAACAAGGTCTTTATACATTAAAAACCATTAAAGACCTATAGTTAAAGACGACACATGTCGAGGAGATATGAGCAATATACTGTATATTGGATTGATTTGAGAAAGGACACGGTGCTGGATAAAGCTGGCTTGTGATGTGTGAAAGAGGCAAAATATCACTCATGCATCCCTCTTTAAAGAAGCAAAACAGAGAAATAAAAACCCACCTTTTTTTACTTATCCTCTCAGGTTGCTGTGTTGTGATGAACACATTTGCTTTCCCAATGGAGATTTATTTATAAAGTTAAATGATCTTTTTTCCCCCAAGTTTGTCTGTTGTTAAAAATGAAGATTTGAAGCTGCCAGCCAGCCATGCATCCTCACACTCACTGCTAAGAAGTGCTCCCAAGAACACTAGGAAGAATCTGGATTATCCAGACAGAACCCACACATGCACTTACCCCGCGTTCACACCAACAGCGGCATATCGCGTCCGCGCATAGATTTGTACGCGCGAATACTGAGTGTCAACTCGCTTGATTTGAGCGTTTTTTACGCGAGAATGAAGCTTTTT
>JAVQJG010097625.1:0-21473 GCA_036024015.1 Craterocephalus amniculus
GCTTTCGCTAACTAAAACGCCCTGGACTCGTACATATGCGCAATCAATGAGTCATTAAGTGTAATGAAATTACCACTTTTACTACATACTATACCACGTAGAAAACCATTTTTCTTAGATTAAAATATCAGGTATAGTTCCTTTAACCTGATAAACAGGAATATTTTACAAAGTGTTTAACTGATCTGATTGTGTCCAAATAAAATAAATTTACATTATCAAACGTGAGGGTGAGAAGATACAGCAACTAGCTTCCAAAGGATTGAAAACACAATATATCAGTGTTGGCTATTACTATAGCATAACATTGTGATAATCATCTGAAGTGATCAATTCTCAGAAAGCGTCACCTGCCCATAATTCTAATCTGTAAAACAAATCAGATTATATTTTTAATTATACAATGAGGCTAAAATATTAGCTGTAACTTTAATGAAAGTCTGGTGAAATAACATTGTATAAAATTTGAACTGTACAATATACAGATAATTATGTAACTCATATTAGCTCTTACAGTTTCAAAAAACATCTTTTTTAACTTATGTTTCATATTTTTAACTTTTTATTTCAAATGAAACACTTTCCAGTGTTGGTTAGTATGGTACCACAGTATTAGTGAAAGAAAAAACATAGTATTATCCAGCTTTTAGCTAAGCTATACAGACTGATTGTTATTACAGGTTAATTTCAGTCACTATAAATACAGATTTTACACACACAAGACAATCAAGGCGTTATTTTGACACAACTTATAACAGTTACACCTGGTACGGGGACAATAGATGGAAATTAGCCTTTGGCTAAAATCTGGGGTGTTTACATAACGTGCTTTCATGTAAAGTTCATTAACATTCACTGTCCCTTCCAAATACACTTGTTAAAAAAACAACTTCCAACTCCATACAAAATGGCAAAAGAAAAGCACCACAATATCCTTGATGGATATTTAATTGCAGCGTGAGGTCTTTTAAAATCTTTTAAAAATCACAACACAAATTAGGGCTGGGGAATATATTAACATGTTCAAATATATCAAGACTTTTTCACATGCAATACAATTATACTTTCTTGTTTTCACAACTATACTTTTATGGTAATTAAAACATTTAATTTAATATAGAATCTAATATACAGTCAACTGTAAAAATGCATTTAGCACATAGGGCTGTAAATTACAACTGTCCTGTTACTTGACAAAAAAATTATATTCAGAAATATGATTCAGGTAAAAAATAAAAAGATATTAAATTTGTTTCATATCGCCCAGCCCTAATGTTAACATCAATTGACCCAAAACAGTCTAAATAATTGAATAAATAAAACCAGCACAAACTAAACAATGCTCATTTAGTAAATACTCAACAAACAGCTTGGCAGCGTCGTATAATCACAGTTTGTGCAGTGTGCTTCGGGGATGTGTTCACTACAAAGACCTGATTGCCTGACTATGAGGCAAAACTCTACATACAAATTATTTCAACCTTAAAAACCATTTACCACTCTGGTCAATAGTTAAAATAAAACACAGATGTTAGAGGGAAATGGATAAACTAAAAAAGTCCAAAAACAAGTCCAAAACAAACTCTCAAGGTTTAATTAAAGCTGAGTGAATATTGCAACTTAGCATCTGTCATTGTATTCTGATTAGACTTCAACTGCAGGTACAGTCGTAAAAAAATTATAACGATCCAAGGCTAAATTCTTAATAGTAATTCAAATAACTGGAGACTGAAAAAAGTAATAATAAATATAAATTTGCTAAATTATAATTTTGTGAAATAAGACATAGATTTTTAATTTAACTGAAAAAAATAAATAAAAACAAACAACAAAGACAGTTCTGGACCAATCAGAGCACTTAGCTGATGAGCAGTGGGCCAAAATACTGAAGTCTGAAGGACAGTTCCAAAAAATGCTTGACAGCATTGATTCCTTCAAAAGATTGCTCAACAAAATATTAGGTCATGAGTGACATAACAAACACTAGTTTATCATATTCTTTGCTTGTTTTTTAAAAAATGTTTCTGTTGACCCAGAATTTAAAAAAATTTCATGATTTTCATAAATTTTCAAAATTTATAATTCTGTCAATTTCAGCCTATTTCAGTAACAACTGTTTTTTCTTCTTTAATGGAAAGGTAGGAATACATTTATTTACGACTGTGTAAGAGAAAAGTCAAAAAGAAGAAAGTTCAAGAGGGTTAGAATAAAAAACTAACAGCACAAACCTTCATGTGCATCAGGCGAACAAAATAAATAAATAAAATGATGCAATGCTGTTGAAATATCTCTTATAGGAGCAAATATTCCTACAGACTGACTACCAGGGCGTGATATATGATTGTCCAGTACTACCCAGTGATGTCTCTCTGGTATTTGCTTCTCCCCACGTGCAACAGTTCACTCTCTGATTCCCATCAGTAGCTTCAGTAAGTGTGCCTCCATCACCTGTTGAACTAAACAGACAGACATGCTGTGTTTTAATACACAAAGCTGTAGTCATTTTGGGAGGACAGCCAAAACAGATGTACTGGTGTTGCACTGGGTAGAGTGTACATTCAGGGGACATGAAAAGTATATATTTATCAAAATATTTACATTCCCATGAGGCCACTCTCACTCTCAACAAAGAAAGAAAAGCTACTCTGTATTTATCTAAGGAGCCACTTCAGCTTTACTGCTTCCAACAAAGCAAAAGTGGCTGGAAGCAGCAAAGTAAAAGTCAACAACTTCTCTCCCACGCATGTCACAGTGATGTATGACAGGATTAACTCCAATCCTTTCTGCCTCCTTTAAATCAATATTGTGAAAAGACCAAAGAGCTGGAGGTGTAATTACACAAGCACACATTAAAAACTCTTAGAAGTAACTGGGTGTTCACTTGAACAATTAACTAGACTGGACCCACTGTTTAGGAAGTGCCAAGACTCACTACCTGCAAGGAAGACTCAGTTGTTCTGGGAATAAAAATTATTTTAACTAGTATTCTTCTTCTACACAGCACTCTGGTCCAATGTGGTTGTTTTAAAATGTTTTATAAAGTTGGATCGGATAATGATATTCCTGGAGACTTTTACTGTCACACTAGCCAGAAAAAACTAAACAAAACCAACACTATATTATTTGTTATTGTTTCCCTTAGATCTATGTATAATAACCAATCTCTTTGAACATTTAAATGGCCAAAGCGAGCCTTTTGACCATTTTTTAAATTTGCAAATGTAATAACTTTGTCAAATAAAATCATGAAAATGTGCAGGTCCTTACATTTCCCTAAAGTACAAGAATTTTTTCTAAAAAACATTAAAAACCATCTTAATGTTCATGTAAAGGACAGAGGAGATATTTCTACCCCTTTTAGCCACAGATGGTCATTTAGAACACACATGACCATGCACTGTTGTATATCTCTTTGGTTTCCCAATATTCTGTGGGAGCATTCTGCAAAAGTTGGTATGCAAAGATTGCTCGGTGCTGTATTTTACAACAGACTGGAACTTGAAAGAATAAATAGATGGAAGAAAGTTTCTGCAGTAGTTGGCAGAGGAACTTAGAGCAGAGTTTATGAGAGGAAACAACCAGCAAAGGTGCAACAGACTCCTTAAAATCGTGGCAGGAGAGGAGCTGTGATCTTTGCTGGCTGGAAACATTAAAGTTGTTTTAGCCTCATAGTAAATAGTGTGTAGAAAGTCATGGTAATAAAAATATTCTTGCCCTCATACAACTTGTGACAAACTTGTCGTCTGTGTTCTATCATTTAAAGCTGTCCCACCTCTCTTAATTTTCATGTATTATGTACGCTGCACAAGTAGAAGTTTCAATTTTTTATGTTTCTGATAAATTTATGTTCCCTTTGTGATACTGTCAAATCTGGCCATTGCTAATTTTTCATATTGCTATAGTTATTTTTCTTCTTTTAAAAAAAAAAATGCTCCTATTGCTATATTTTAGCTTCTATAACATTGCCAATTTCCTCCTGCAAATAAGTAAAGGATAATCGTATTATTTGCTCATGGAAAGATTTACAGATTAACAGTGAAAGAGTAACAATTTCTTTTTTTAGTCTCCAAATACTATATTGTTGTGTTTAAGCTGAGAGAAATTTGTATGAAATTGCTCTATATCATGATGGTTCAGTGCTTTTAACCTAATTGCGGCTGTGTACAACTTTCACCTACCATTCCGATGGCCCATAGCCACAGCCATATCCATTGCGTTGAATCCAGAGTCTGACTCAATGGTAGGGTCAGCACCGCTTTCTGGAAGACACCAAAACACAATTTATGCATTAATGTTGGATGAACCAGACAAAACTAAAAGAAACATACTTACCCATCACTTTGTTTGTTTTTAAAACAAAGTGATGGTTGTTGAGCACAGATGTTATGGTCATTAAAAGTTTTGCTCTCACCCAACAAAATCTCAACACAGCGCACATGGTTGCCATGGACAGCGTACAATAGAGGGGTTCCTCCATTCTGAAAACCACCAGGGTAAAAATACTGCATCATTTCAGGTTTACATTGATATTCCAAGGAAAATTGAAGGCTGAAGCGCATCATTTATTGTTGCTGTGCAATAATTCAATCATCATGACATTGACTAAATTCCGTTAAAGTAATTTAATGGAAGTCCAGGGAACAAGAAGAAAACTCTCACCCAGTCATATTCATTGACATCCACCCCACAGTCAATAAGCATCTTCACAATGTCTGTGTATCCCTTACTGCAGGCCAAGGACAACGCACTTTCCCTCCCTTTGGCCAGGAGGTTGGGATCGGCCCCCTGCAGTGTAAGGTGATTCAGAGTATTATGGTAAATAAATAGTTTTCTATGATTCAATCACACAACCCCATCAGATGAATTTTTACATACATTCTGTAGTAGATACTCAACAACAGCAATTTGTCCATGTGCAGCTGCCCACATCAACGGAGTAAAACCCTCTTCATCTTGGAGATTGATTACAGTCTCTGTTGAAAAAAATATCAAAACTACTCAAGAATAGATTTGCTTTTCATTTGCACATAGATGGTATTAGATAAACAGAAAAAAATAGATGATTATGGGGATTTCTACAGCTTCAACAATAGCTCCTCTGTGGGAACAAAAATTAGCAAGAGGACAGGACAAAAATTCATGCTGATGAATTCAACCACAATTCATTTGGCGTTGTGTGAAATCTAATGCCAAATGTTGACTGTATAAGAATAGAACATTTAAAAAGCGGGACTGAAAATCTGAGTCGTCAAACTGTAGGCACAGCAGAAATCCCATTTTGGATGTGGGGGAGTAGAGGTCTAATGGTTAGTAAGGTGGACCTGGGCTTGGACAACCCATCATCAGTCATTTGGAGCATATAAAAAGGTAATTAATATAATATTTTCTAAATGCTGAGGTACCTCATACCTAAAATATCCTGTGTAGCTTCATAACAGCCTTATTCGATAACAACCTGCCCCTTGCCTGCCAAGTCCTGTGATATGCTCCAGCTTCTCTGCCATCCAGAATTGGATTAAACGGTACATTGAATTGGCTCTACAACAATACAAATTTGCCTCTTTTCTTGCATCACTATGAAAACAAAATAACAAAATGATGATTATTTTTTTTGTTAAACTATTTGAGTAACTCATTTTTGTTACTTTAACAATAAACACTATCAAATTACACAAATGCCTAACTATGAAGAACTGAACCCGAGCGACGGCCTGGACAAACTGCTTACCTTGTTCAATCCTGCTTGCCAAAAACACCATTTCTCCTTGAGCTGCCAGCTGATGAATAGACAAGGCTGAGAGGAAAGGTAATGAATGCATAAAAATCACTATCTTTAATAATTTTGAGATTCTTTTTAACATACTAATAATGAAAATGGAAACAGTGATTGTTACTTACAGTGCACCAAAAGAGGAGTGGAAGAAACCTCATTGCCTCTGTGTTTATTGGTGAGTGTGGTAGACTGTTTGATTGGGGAAAAATGTTTGGTGGTAGATGGTGTGTAAACATGACGTACTTGTATGCCCGGTGAGGGTGAAGTCTGGATATTGCACTCAGCTGAAAGCAAGAAAACATTTTAAGAAATGGGCTGACATTTTTTTTCTTGTACATTAGAAAATAAACTACACAGACAGATTAAAGACAGTATCAACATTCCTAATTTTCTTACCCTTGAATAAAACGGAAGCCACTTCCAGATCAGAGTTCACCTGGTCCTGGATGTTCTTGCTGTCCTCCTCGTTGAGTGATTTCACAAATCTTGAGCAAACATTCATGTCAAAGCGGTTCGGCAGAATGAACTTGATGCCCATTGCCACATTTTGGGGGTTTGTGTCATCTGGGGCTGCACCCACTGACTGTTCAGTCTTTATGGCACTCAAATCAGGCATGACACAGATCCCTTCCATGTCTTCTGAGACCAGAGGACACTCCGCAGTCCCCTCTGCGGACACGGACATGTTGTCCATCCTCAGATCGTTTATTGAACTAATGTACGAAGATTAAAGAGAAAATACTGCACGCCTGAGAGGGAACGGCCAAGAAAAAAAACATTAAAAGATATACATTTTTGGGAGAAAAATAAATTAAACTGAAATGCTTACAAACAATAAAAATATTTCAGGAATGCCCCCACTCTAATAGGCACTAGTTAGCAGTGTAGCTATTGTTATCGTAACCTTCTATTCCAACTGACTGTCTTGGGAAAATGTATTTTTACCATGAAAATTTTTTTAAATGGAAGAAATGCTTTACTTAAATGAATAAATAAAACTTACTTGATGGAGCATTGCTCTGCTGAAGAAACCTCACAAAATCATCGCCTCTGTCGGTGTTTTGATATATTTGCGCGTGCGCAATTGACCGGTTGCGATGTGTACCCACACTAAACTTCCCTCTATTTGGTTCCGCCTGGACATAACATTATAGAACTCAAAAGAAATATTCGTCTTCAAAATGTCATCCTCAGTTATTGTTCGGTTGCACAGGATTTTATTTTTTTTTCTGCTTGAAAAGTAGACTGTGAGGAGAGTTTCTATTTATGAGTAATAGCCTAGCACATGTCATAAGATTCCTTTAATTCTCTGAAGATTTTGGTTCCTTAAAAACCACCTGAAACCAATTTTCTATCTTATCTTTCAGTTTATAATAATAAAAATACCTTTAAATATTAGCATATAAATGAATTCTAACCTTTATTCCACATACACATTACACAAGTAGTACTTACAAGCGGTGCATGGATGTTTGGTGCGGAACCGAGTAACCTCCATCAATGTCATAGTAACGCCAGCAGATTGCACTGTTGTTTCATTTCTTAGAATTACAGTCCTGAAAGTAATTTAGCTTAAACTCCTCCCAAATGGTACATAATCCTTAAATCTCCCCAATTAAAGAAGACAACACTAGCCTGATGACAGTGACATTAACTGAGAATGGTAACTCTGTTAATGTTGGAAAGGGTTGTTGTTACCCTTCAGCTCCAGCTGAATCTATTTCTTATCAGTCAGATGATAAGTCTGAGGGATGAATTGGTGGGAAAGCCCTCTTGTTTTTCACGAATATAATTAGTCTTTGGAAACATTTACCCTCTGTGTGCAACCATTATCAGAATCCAAATTAAAGATGTGAACAAGATTAACTAGCTGAAGGGCATAAGGATGCAGAGTACATTATGCAAACTACTAGACGTATGTGACTGCAGTGGTTAGACAGCAGAGAGCATTTTAACTTGGCAGCTCTTCACTCCTTTTTTTAGATGGAAAATCTTCAACCATACCTTTAGACTACAAAAAACAGGGTATTGCTGATGTTTAAACACAGTAACAATAAGTGCTTAACATACAGCTATAGCTGGGGCAGTGGATAGATTATGAGTATAGTTGATACTAATTTATTCCCAGCAAAACAAACAAACAAAAAAAAAAAATCTATTTTCCATCTTTCACAGCAAGAAATGTTCCCACATTGTGTGCAATCACTATTGCTCATTGGTTTGTCAAAATATTAAAGACGATTTGTTTAGTTACACCATTGGAGTTGCCTTACATGACATAATAATTAGAAACCAACCAACAAACAAAAGAACTTCATAGCACCTTTTGTCCCATTTGTCTCAAATGCTCTCTTTTCTCTCATCACTTTACCATCTCTTGAAGGCCTGTTACTTGTAAACTTGGTCTGATTTGATGTATTATGATTGGCCAATATTGGTGAAGTAATGTGCAATACAACAACAATTTTTTTGTTTGATGTGTTGAAACTAAACTGCGGCCAAAGTAATTAAATATAGATCATTTTCAGTGCTTTTGGAAACAAGGGAATTAGATTAACATAATTTACAGTTTAAAGTTAATTCAACTTCATGTCAAGTTTACATAAGAAAAAAATGACTGAAATTTTATGTAGTGACTTGGTCAGCTTACTGCAATAAAAACCAAGAATTAAATTGTGTAATATGCAGAAGACAACTCCCTCATTTGCATAGGTTATTATAAAAACTCTTAAGTATATTACACACTTTTATGGTTTATTTTAAGTAGTAATTACCATTGTTTTAAACATTTCTGTAATATGAAACAAAATAAAACACCTTTATGGTCAGAATACCCTTAAAATGTTTTTGTTATTTTGCTAAAACAAAGTCAAGAGAACTAAGCACAGTGTAAAACACTGTAAAGTATTATTATATTATATTTATAAGTTTTCAAAGTACAAAACGTTTGTGAACATTATACTTCTTTACATATTAAAAGTGAAATGATGCAGCAAATTATTCTCCATAAGTTTAATCCTGTGTATTGTCATTATATAATTTCACATGCATTTCATCCTTTTTTTAAAATGTGAAATTTAGAAAGAGCAAAAGTCACTAGTAAGACAAATGGTCTTTGTACAAGCTGAAATTTTATATTCACCTTTCCTGTTCGATGTACGGTGTATTTAGTTAGGCTTTACTTTCATCCGTGCCATTGTTTTCTTTGTGTACAATTAAAAAGGAGGGTGACGTCAATCCAGCTCTCATGTGATTGGAGGAAATTTGAATACGTTCCAGATACAGTTTTCCTTTATTTACATTATTATTATTATTATTATTATTTATTGCGGCTGATGAACATATCATTTAAAAAAAATGTAAGAAGCAGCTGTATGCATGATAGATGTGTTTGTGTCGTATCCTGGGACGGATCCTGCCTCTCTTCAGCCTTGCAGCCCGGTGCGAGTGGGCTGGACAAGCCTGAAGGGGAGAAACAATTCGTGGCGACACCTGCAAACAAACTCCTTAACTGACTTTTCCCCATGGATTTAAAAAGAAGGGTGAAAGTGAGGAAACTCGTGCAGTTTTGAGGTGCGAAATGTATCTGCATATTTTGAACGCCGAGGAAAGCAGCAGTGAGTAGAAAGACGTGGGGGTGATCCGATCGGAGCGACTGCAGAGAGCGGAGACGACAGCAGGTAGTGGCAATACTGGTTCATCCTCATCTAGAAAAGTTTGGCTTTTCATTAAGATGCACCATAAACACTTTGCCGTCAGTAAGTCTATTAAGTTCATGATTGCAGTTTGGGCTAATTTAATTGATAAGAGTAGGCTACAAGTGATCGTGCATGCACAGGTAATACGCATGTTTGGAGTTGTTGGGTTATTCACTCCGCTCACAACTCTGGTTTAATCTTGAAAACATTATTGTGAGTTTTGATTGTTAAATGTGTGGGTTTCACTTCCCCCTGAAACCAGTAGAGGTAATTTGATGTTCTTAATGGATTCTGTCAGTGCTGAACTTGAAGGCCATTTGAATTTGATGTTTCCCCCTTTGTATGACAGAAAAGATGTTTTGAAAGCCGATAGAAAATGCCATTCATTGTTTACACCAAAAAGTAGAAAGAAACATTGTTTTCAGTGTTCCTCTTTGTCATTTCTATCAAGTTTTACCATTGAAGCGTACCTTGTTTTTTATATATATAGTGAGATTGCTGGTTGAGTGCAATGCTAATTTGTTGCAGTTTCTGTTTTTACTCAAATATGAAGCACATTAAAGTATAATTACCATAAGCTGGGAGTACAATAATGTTGCTTTTCATACAGTGTACTGTATGATGGCAGCCTGTCATGTGAGATGAATTTCATTATTCAATCATCCATCATCTGACAAAAATCTTAAGGACAGCAAGATGGACTTGATAAGATCTGGGAACATTTGCATAACATACATCCATGTCAAAATATTGCCCAAATGCTTTCTGACAGCACGCGTTCTCCTGTTATGTGTAATTTCTTTTCTCACGCTCGTTTCTGGAGTGCATGGCCTTGAGCCAGGTCAGGTTTCTTCGTCTCTGAATTTGTCTGCAATGAGGTTACTGTAAAGGCAGGTTGAGGACAATGACTTACACAAATTCTTTGGATACTGAACAAACCTGAGAGTAAAACTTAGATTTAAGGCTCGCTGGTGCTTTGTCTTGTATTGTTTATTTCCTCATAAACAATTTATTTGGTTTTGAAATGAAGATACAGACAAATGTAGATTTTTGTGCATGTGCAAGACTTACTTCACATCTTTAAAGCTTTCAAGAAGAACATTCCCATTTGTTGACCTAATAGGGCACAGTGTACCAAACTAGGACAATGTTTATTCTATAATATGACACATAGGCCTCCTCCAGTTCCTCATTACAATAGCTCATTTCCATTGATATGAGTAGGATTAAAAACGGACGCCCACGCCTGTGGTACTGTATCTTCTATTGATAATGTTGGATTTCTTTTGGACAAACTATAAAGTGCAAACCTGAAAGTGATATTATTACTAACCCCAGGATGTCAGTCAGTGTTACATGACTGGACTTGCAGTGAAGACACTGAATGCTGTTGTTGTTTCTGGTACTGTGACTCACTTTACTGTTTTTTCCCTCCTCACTAAATATGAGATCAGCTGATGATAGTACTGCCCACTATTAAAGCAGTGAAAGTGGATGTAATCAAAAACCTTTCAGGTTTAAGATTACTTGTGAAATAGTTTTAAAAATTTGACTATCCTGGGAAAAGTGAAGCATATAATTTATTAGAACAGAAACACTTGATGGACTGCCATTTAAATAACCTCACATCTGTAATTTGAACACTGCTATCTTGGTTTTCAGTGTTTCTCTGGCTCACACTTATCAAGAATTAACCCACAATTAATTTTTGTTATCATTTTTGTTTCTTATGTTACTACATAAATGCATAAAAAATCAGATTACAGAGGTTAATTCTGCTCAAAGCTTTGCACGGGTTGGCTTGTGGTCGTCTGACCAGAAGAGTGTTTCCAGTCCTGACACTTCAAATTGATTTGTTGTTGTCATTATTGATGAGGTGGGTGTAATTTGTTAAAAATGCAACATTTTTCCACTTGTTTGTATTGATTCACTAATTAAACCCCCTCTAATATTCGACTGTATTAATCAGTTTTAAGTACAGTGTCTTAACTGCCACCATCATTATTCATGCACTGAAAACATGAATATGCTTCATGAATGCTATGTTTTAGGGTGAGTCTGTCCCCGACACTATTGGCGTGTTGCATGAAATGTCTTTTAAAGGTTATCTGATGATACTACATATCGCTCTCTTATGCAGGAGCCAGAGTGCTTGCCAGTCAGTCCAAGGAGACTGACTTTAATGCACTCTTAACACACAGTTTGAACAAGCCATAAGAATTTACCTCTCAATTATAATCAAGATATAATTTAGATAGGCTACAGTAGACAAAAACATATTTTTTCATTTTACATCAGGATGTAAATATTGTAATTTCTGCTGTAAAATAGGATCCTTTTTGCATGGGGCTTGTGGAGATGGAACCAGCCTCATTTGGCCAATAGAGGAACTGCATTTTCTATTTTTTTCCATGTTGGCTTCATTTTTTAGTCCCAAAGATTTCTCTTTGATTGTTTAAGTTGTTTTTCAAGTGGAATATTAACCAATTTATGATTGCTGCTTGTAAAGGGTCTCAGCACAGATTATTTTGCCTTGATTGCACTGAACTCCTTTTACAGTCTATGACTGAACTACAGCCAAGAGTTCACCTTATTTATATGTAATGGGTATCAACATCACCAACTTATTAATTTTATAAAGGGAAGTTTAGTCCATAGATTCATCTTTTAGCTTGACTTACTTTCTCCATAAGAAAATTTTGAGAGCACTGAAACTTATACTGAAGTGGTTTTTTGGTGTTTTGGTGGGACAGATTACTGATCAGACAGCCATAAATAGCCAAGCACACCTTTGCACAATAAGAAAAGATCTACAATTAACCTATGCACTTTGGACTGTTGGAGGGAACCCACATGGTCAAAAGGGTTAAAAAACCCCCAACAAACTTAAGCCGGTTCAGGCTGATAATCTTTTTGGTGCACTAACTACTGCATAAACACGGAATGAAAATAATGATTGCTTACACTTCTAACTGGGATCTAAAAAATGTAACCAAACAATTATGCAGACATGTACCGAACAGTGTTGGTTCATATTTCACAGCACAGAAGCAGAAGCACATTAACCAAAATAATCTGCTGAGCCACAGGATCAAACCGTGCTTAGTGTGGCCTCCAGCTGATGCAGATGAATGTCTAGACAAAGCGAAGCCCGCAGAGCCGACGCTGCTCTGCATGCACTATTTACAGCTGACAGTGACGTCACAGCGGATCAGGTGTGAGCTGATGATAGTTACGCTCTTCTCCTCAGCTGCATGCTGCATGCTGCCTGAGCAGCTGGACAGTAAAGCTATTGTAGCTTCATGCACACTTGTTGGTAACAAAGTACATTTCCCAAACTGTTGTACTGCAATGGAGTTACTTCACCTCAGTAAACCACTTCCATAATTTTTGGAACTTAATACTTTAACTTAACTCAACACATCAAATACAATTGTGGATAATACTGATTTATACAATAAGGATTTTGGTTTCAATTAAGTATCTTCATACTACTGTATTGTACATATATACTTTTCACAATAAATTAGGGATATTGTGAGAGATCTTTGGATGTCATACAGTACATAAACCAGGTGTTTCTTCTCATTCATTATTATTAACAATATCAATGGGAACTTTTACGTATTTTATAAAAATTCTGACCAAACGCAAAAAGCACTCTGTAAATAACAGTAACAATATCCCTAACTTATTGTGAATAGTGTTAATCCTACTCTTACAATCTTACACCACTCACAGGTGATTAATCGTATTCACTTAATGGCTGTTAAAAACAGCATTTTATTGTTTGTTTAGAACAAATGCTTCCAAGTATTTACCATATTTTTCTCCTTTTCAAGGATGAAGATATTCTCAAATCCTGACCAAACTGCTCTAGACTAAACAATTAAACACATCAATGACTGTGTGGTCTAATAACAGCATGGTTATAGATTAGGTCAAGTCCAGGCCACCCACAGCTGAGCAGTTTCTGGTGTTTTCATTAACCTGACATTGAAGTAACATGACTATTTCCTCTGCAGGTATCTGGTGGATGGAAAGAATATGGAGGTGAACAGAAAAGAGGTGCCTTTATATGTAAGTGATTGCATGCTTTTCTAATTTTTCTTACTTCCTCATGTACCGTACTAGATGGGTCTTTTTGTGTTTATTCCTCACTTTCCGATTATCCTTTTTCCTCTGTCATTCCTGACAACCCCTCTCGGTCCTGGTTGACTGGTAAGCCTTGTGTTGTAGGTGAAACCCAAGCAGGGAGGGTTTCAATCCCAGGGGAAGCCGAGGCCTTACACAAGCTGTTCACCAAATGACGAAGGCCTCTAGGATGGCTTCCTTTTTAAAATAAAAAAAAGTCAGGATATGGGAATAATAGACACAATTGATTTTTTTAAAGCTTTGCTTTTTAAGGACAATATATGCACACGGCATACGGCAAATAGATAAACATGGTCTTTTTGTGTGCACAGCGAGCAGGTGTGCTTGGATTATTTTTCCTCTGATACTTTCATTTCTTCCATGTGCTTTCCTGTTCCCCCCGCAGTCTTCTGAGTCCGCCATCTCTCTTTCTTTTTGTCTCTCTCTCTCACCCATATTCTCCTGCATTTGTGTGCGTGTGTGGAAGCCTGGGTGGGCCAGCCAATGAAGCGTTACCAGATTTCTAGTGAGCAGAGTGTCTGCTTGTTTTGCTGTGTCACCAGTTTCACTGGGGGGGGGGTCGCTAGAACCCTTCGCCTCCACTCACGGAGGGCCAGTCTGAGGCATGTAAATCATTATGGGCTCTAGCATTTACACATACACCTCTCCATTAAGAGGAAGTGGCATCTCCACCCTTTAAGGTCACAGCTCAACGGGAGCAACTCTCACTGCTGAATGAGATCCAGATTTCAATGCTTGGCTTTGTGCAGACAAGCTATAGCACACTGCTGTGATATAAAGGCTGCTATTGTGACACGCCTAGTAAAGTTTTATGGTGCACCTCCACACATGTAACAATGTTAGGCCAACGGCAGACACTGTTTGGCAAGATCAATGGATAAATGGGTGCATTGAATAGCTGGCAGAACATGCCGGCTTTCTTGTGTTAAAGGTTTAGTTTTCACTGAGGCAGACTTAATGTGAGACTGAGCGTTCTTACAGGTGTTTATGAATGATTAAAGCTGGGGATTTTGATCACATGTCAGTGACCATTGAAGTTTAATTTTGCTGTAAATGAAAAGGGCACAATAAATAACTTTCTCAACTTCACAGATGGACCTCTACTTTATTATTAGAATAAATCGGTGAAATGGATTGCCATGCCATTTGACATGTTCATTGTTGGTGTCATTGAAATGAATTAATTCAACTTGGATGATCTTCAAAATATACTTTTTGGCAGCAACAAGATGTCTTTTTTGTGGGATGACGTTCAGGTTTTAGTACAGCGACTTGCACCCTGCAATAAAACTGTCATCATACTGAGTTTTGTATTGACATTTCATTCAAGAAATATTTGTGATAGATGTTTCATTTAATGACCGTTGTTGATTATTTCATCGCCTTACAATGGAAGCACGCTATTTTACTGCAGTATTCAGAAATCGTGTTTAAATTTAAAACAAGTATCTAGAGTTCTATTGTATTTTATTAATCTGTGTATAATATGAATTCACAATATAAAGCCTGCATTGACTTATCCTGACTAACTGGAATTTCAACCTTTTCCAACCACTTGTTTTTGTTCAGACACTCATAATCCCCGCTTGGTTTAAGACTATAGCTAAACTAATACTACCGGATGGATGCACCCTTCACCTACACAAGGGCCTGCATATGGTTAGCCACTATAGTTTGCCTAGATGTTAAACATGCGTATAAAAGTATCTATAAGATATTTTCCTGTGGTGTTGGGCTGGTCTTCCTCATAGGATAAATTGTAAGCAAGTAATGACAGAGAAGCTGCAGCTCAGGAGTTGAAAGGGTCATATTTCAACCGGAGGATTGCTGTTTTCATCTCCAGCTTCCCCAGTAGAACATGCACATGGTCCTCCTTTATAAGACATTTTGAATAAAAACATATGCTCTTACATTTTCATCTAGGTCAACAATTTGACTTAAACATGTACTTTGTTAATTGAGAGTGCGCCACAGTCACACCAGCTCTTCTGATTCCAGTACTAGTTTTTTTGCTCAGGAAGTGTGGTTGATTTAGGAAGGTGAACTCTAGTGCACACATACAAACATGGGTATTGCTTTGCTTGAAGTGAACCAAAAACAGGAGGCTGACTACAATGAAAAGGGCATTGTTGGTTTGATGAAGGTCAGTTTGGGTTAACATCAAAACATATGCAAGTCCAGGATGACAGCTGGCTCTGGAACGGAGACATGTCTCACTGTGAGACGTGGTATGAAAAGTTCTGATAGAAGTATGGTCAACCCAAGACCACGAGGATCTGATGCAGCGCCGTGTTTTGCTCTTATACAGTGGAAACAGATGTCCTGTTAAAAGCAATTAATGAGCGAGTTTTCTTTGTTTTCTACTTGATGCGGCGCAGCCTCTTGTGAGGATAGGTATACTTTATTTGAAAGGTCTATGAGAAGTGTGAAAAGCGAAGTTGGGCTTTAACAATGGGCTGAACTGAACCGAGTCTTCAATCGTACCGAGTCTAGCAGACTATCCTGATGTCGTTGCACCCTAAGATCATGAATATCATAGCTGGGATAGGCTCCAGCACACCCGCGACCCAATTGGAATAAGCGGTTCAGAAAATGGATGGATGGATGAAACATAAGGCCTGTGGAAATGGTGTTATAGCAGGCTAGTCAGTGTTCGCTGTCAGATGAACCCTTTCATGCTTAAATCTTTAAAAAGCAATGCCGCTTTTTCTTCCATGTCCAATATTTTCCTTTTACAGAAAGTTTTTAAATCCTGTTTTATCTTTAATTTATTTAATTTGGTTTTATCTATTCTGTGTGAATATCTCTAACTATGGAGTAAAAGGTTATGATAACATAAATATTATATATAAGTATAGCTGTATCATTTCCTTATTTGTTTATCACAGAGTCAAACTTGGCAATTACATGATTTGTTAATATCAAACAATATATCTATTCTTTTGTCAGTAGCACTGTATTGGACGGCTCAAGAGAGTTTAATAAAGTGGCTTATTAACAAATATACCACCCTCACCCATCCAGAAAGCTGCTTTTAAATGGGGGCCCACTGTAGTTGCCACTATGCATGGAAAGGTTAAAACCACTGCAAGCTGAGGCTTTTTTGTGTCATAGCTGCTATTATTGCAGCTCCTTTCAGCTACATTTTCTCTAATGGAGAGAGATTAAGTATAAATCTGGTGCACTGTTTGCTTAAATACCAGTGGGATTTGATTGAGTTAGTTATCAGGGTTCTCTCTGACCACCCATGCAGTATCTCTGTGTAATGCATTGTTTTCCTGCTAGTGCTGCAGTGATTGTGTTTGTTTTACATTTTACATGATTAACCAACAGAAAACATCCCTGTTGCTAGATTTTAGTGACTAGTAAGACTATTCAATCATAACTGGAGAAAAGACGATGATAAAGAAATAGATCTGTGCTCTTTCAATAGCAGCTGTGTCCAGTGTTGATGACCTAAAATAAATGAAAAAGCATGCTCTTTGGGGTTATATCACAGTGAGTTGTGTTTTTTTTATTATGAAAAATACATGGCACCACACCAATTTTACTGACAGCCTGTAGTTATTAGTATCCCATTTTCTCAGCAGATTAAATCAGAGGTATGTGACTCAGCTGAGTTTGAGAAAAGACCTACAGTTCTGTGTGAGCTGTCACCCTCAAGATTAAAGTGATTCAGAAGTTTATTTTAGGTCAGCGTGAACAGCCTGAAGTGTGACTGCAGCATTGTGGGGCTTAGTTAAAAGCTTTTGACTTAAAAATCACTTACATAACTTTGAATTTGTCAGACTGTTTGGTGTGAACATGTGAATGTTAAAGGAATTATTGGAGCATGCAGAAATTCATAGAATGAACCAGGCATGTGGCTTCTCTCTGCACTGCTAAAGTGATGTTGAATTACTGGAGCTTAATCTGTTTTGTGATTTTATTTAGGTAAACGTCATTTGTGTCAGTTTTTTTAACTGAAATGCTATATGATGAAACATTGACGTCAGTTTGCCTTCTCACTATAGAGGACTGCTTGTTATTGGAGCTGTTTTTGTTGTTGCAGCAGCACTGATCTCGCTCCCCTGACGTCACCTGTGAGTTGCACTCAGGAGATCATGGCAAAGAGCTGCTTGTTTCCTGGAGACCAGGCAGCAGATCTGATGTTATTTTTCCCTCAATGAATGAACAACAAAATTAGTCTCTTTTTGTGTCCACGGATTTGGATTTAAATTAAAAACAAAGGTTTTTTACATGATTCCGCACAATAATTACGTTTTGTCGGAATTTGATTTTTTATGCTATGAGTGCATTTACAATCAGCTTGTGTTGTGCATACCATAATCACACAATACTTTTACACTAAACTGCCCATATGGGAAGCCTGAGGTGTTGAATAATTCATTGCTACAGGATCAGGTTGTGTCATGATAACAGTATGGAGAAAAGGTCATAGATCACATCAGTCTGTCATTCAGTCTGGCATCTTATCACTCCCAATCCATCCTCCTTCTTCGTCCCCAAGGCTCAGTAGATGTCATGTAGCGTGAGCAAATTCTGTCTGATCAAATTTTTCCTGTATAAAGTAACATGATCTGCGGCTGCAGCAGACAGGACGATTATATGGAAAGTATTGCATCCTTTAAGGGATGAAAAAGTGTTCTCATGTGGTCCTGTGCGTATCTTAGAAATCTAAAATGAATAACACTTCTTGATCTCAATAGCATTTATACAAATATCATTCATTTGGTAAAAAGAAGGAGGAGAGTGGACATGAAGACAAGTGTATTGGTTGAAGAAATCCCAACTGTGGAGGGGGGTGTTTACTTATTAACTAAACATATTAACTTCTTTTTCTTTCTGAATGGCTGTTAGTTCCTTTTGTCTAGAGTCGGCTTGGGAGAACCTGGCCGACATCTTATCTTTTTTGTTTTGTGGAAAAACAATTGGTGATAACACAAAATGGTACTGAACCTAACCACTTAGCACACACAACAGGCTGAGAAAATGCAGCATGAGTCAGACCTTGTTATCAGTCCAGAGCAACAGCTTTTCTTACCCAAGAGCTTACTTGTATTTCTACCTCTAAACCACCACTAACTCGGCTCAAATGACATCTGTTGAAACTTCATAGTGTTTAGGAGTAAAACAAATATAGACTTAAAATGGAGATTCAAAATAGTATAAGAGGAAATTTTGCTGTGGAACTGCTCACTTAATTCAGGTGAAATTAGCTTATTTTGATAAATAGCCTACTAAATGATAATTGTAAATATATATGAATAAATAAATTGGAGACTGTGTGGAGAAGTCATTCTTTGAGTGTAAAGTTAAGCTGATGTAGACACTAAAAACACAGTTACCCGGTAAAAACAATGAGTGCCTTTGGCTAAAGGATTAGTCTAAGAGTAAATAAAAGAAGCCCCCATAAATCACACGATAAACCCCAAACTGAGCATAAGAAAACAGAAGATAGGGGTGTTGCACAAGTGCGGAACGTCAAATATGTGATCCCAGATACACTGAGCCAAACCACTTGTAAAGGTCAATCTGTGGCGGAAAATAATACAAAGGAGGTGGGCTAAGCCTTGTGATTGAAATTGTTGGGTTATCTGGAAGGAGAATAAGTGTCTCTTCCACTTTGTTTTGCAACTGGAGGGTATGGTACAGCTGATGAGAACATGCTGTTCTGGTCACATGACCGCTCGGAGCTTTCACACTACATGTCACCCGTACACTCATACAGCACTTTTATTGGAAGGTACTAAGTACTTTAACCCTGACTTACCCCTCAGAAAACTTGCATGTATGACCCTTCAGTAGACTTTTTTGTTGACTTTCTAGAAGGTTGGGCTTTTGAAGTTTCATACAGGATGACACGTCTTCTCCAAATGTCAGCTCCGGTGAGCAGGGTGATTGCCTGTGAGGGAGTTTTGAACTTTGGAAGTGGACAAAAATGTCCAGGGGGCATACAAGGTTTAAACTATCACTCACATTCATACCGTGATAAGACACATTGGGACGCAGTGTGGGGTTCAGTGTATTGCCCAAGGACACTTCGACATGTAGTCAGGTGAAGCCGGGAATTGATCCACTGACTTTACGGCTACTGGTTTTCCTCCTTAGCGGTTCCCATGGTTTGCAGAGTTCAATATTGTTGCTTGCGTCCAAATTGGTTGACAGTGATAGCACGGATCTGTGGACGAATGCAAAGAATCAAAACGACTTTGCTGATGAGATCAATTTAAAAAGAATTGATCTCATTTATGATGGTTGATTGTAACGGGGATCCTCAGCAAGATGAAGCTAATTCCCACTGTGACAAAATAACTGCTCCCCTTCTTCCTTCTTTTGCTGCCCCATTTTCTTCCAGTTATTTAGCACAGTGAGTGCAGGGAAAAGAACTGGAGAAAGTCTTATTATTTTTCAGCAGTTTGCTTTTAAAGGTCTCATTATCTCTGTTATTAAAAGAAAGCTGCTGGAATAGTTACGCTGAGCATAAGTAATGAAAGAAACTTCATAGATAAAAATGTTTCCTGTACTTGAACCTCATTGCAAAGGTGATTTATATTCATTTATCCGTTTACTTTTTTTTATCTCAGGGACAAGTGGGGGCTTGCGTTACATTACAAGTCAGAGCTCCTGAGGATGCAGAGTTTTATGTTGTCGCACAAGGCTCTAGACTAACACATATAACTGCAGCAAAAAGATGTGATGATGGGCTGAGTCTTTCTTTCATTGTTCCAGGTAAGTCCTTCCATCAACACAGCAGCATCTACACTCTGTTACCACACCCATGAGAGCTCTGATGAATTTTTCTGTCTTTCACAGGCCATGACCGTGCAGAAGTTGTCTCTGTCAAAGCATATCTTTACACAAAGGACTGCATTCGGCCATGTGAGGGTGAAGCATGTCTTGAATACACATTGGATGTTGCTCAGGAAGCAGCAGAGTACTTCAAAGTAAACAGGGACCGGCTCGGCCCTCAGAGCTACAAGGAGGTCGTGAAGAGGTTTCCTACATTGGTGCAGGCAGTTGATGAGGACAGCAGTGAGCAAAGGGTGCAGCTCAGATCAAGTCCAGGCAATGAGGCTGATCCGAGGCAGCTGGATGAGAAGATCACACAGGCTCTGGCTAACATGGATTACCTTTGGCAGTGGGAAAACACAGACAGTCCTCCTGGAGAAGGTAATGAAACAGGAAGTGTGAGTACAAATCATGAGCTGGGGTCACAGGGGTAAGTTTGTGGGTACTTCAGTACCCGCCTGCCTGTCACAGATGCTTTCTGACATGACTTATGGCTGTGGATACTTGTGGTTTAGTTCATTTAAGTTTAAAAAAACACATTTGTGTTCAGGAGGTTGGTGCTTGTGTGGATTCATTTCAGTTGCTCACCAGAGTCAAGGATGTGTAGCCTTAAATCCAGGAAACAACGGTTGGTCTCATCTTACAGTATGTAGCCTTCTGGTTTTTGAGCAGGGATTCTTCTCTTTGTGCAAAAACTGCAAAAGAAAATTATGAACTTTGAAGTTTTTTTTTTTTGTAGAGAAATATATATTGCTGCCCAACTTTCTAACTAAACTCTTACCAGACTTTTTTTTCCAGAAAAGATATATTCAATCTTTCATGGACATCTTTCTCATATGAAAATATTTTAGTGATTAAAGGAGCTAAAAGCGAAATTCATTGTTTTCACATTGAAGGAATTAAAAAAAGGGGCTGCACGGTGGTGTAGTGGTTAGTCCTCACAGTGAGAAGGCCGCGGGTTCAAATCCCGAGTTGGTCAGGAGCCAGAGGGGGCGTCTGATTCTGGCTGAGGAGGGCTTTGACACTGTGGCCTTCCTGTGTGGAGTTTGCATGTT